>PVIJ01007907.1:0-78628 GCA_004024925.1 Scalopus aquaticus | reverse complement strand
TTTGCTGAGATGTATGTCATGTAGAGTTTTGCCTATATTTTCTTCTATACATTTTATGGTTTCAGGTCTTACATCCAGGTCTTTTATCCATTTTGAGTTGACTTTTGTGCAGGGTGTGAGGTAGTAGTCTAGCTTCATTTTTTTGCATGTGGCTGTCCAGTTTTCCCAGCACCATTTATTGAATAGACTGTCCTTGTTAGTTGTGGAGTATTTCTATGGAATTAAAACAAAGCGCTTATCTTCTGTTCAGTGAAATTACATATTCCAAGTAGATATCTCACTAATCAATACATTTTTAATACTTTTAAAAAGAATTACTCTTACTTTATATAGGTGATTTTCATTTGATTAGAAAAATGCTTGCCTTCCAATTATGCATTCTTACTTCCACCTACATCTGGTTCAGGTAAAAAGAGAGGGAACCAATAGACATATGGACTCTGTCAGAGGTTTAGAGCAGAGGAAATCTAGTAATCATTTAAAAACCTTTCTTTGAAATATTATAATTATCATGCATTTGCTATGCATTAGACTTAGGGATTTTTATTTTAATGACTATGGAGATACTTAATCTCACAGAACTAGAATACTAATTACTGCACTGTGTTGCAATAGGAAAAACAGAAAATTACTCAAATTTTAATTATGATATTCAGTTTTAAACAAGTGTATAATAATTGACTTTGTGTGTAATAATTGATTTGTCATTTAAGCAGTAATTTTTTATGCAAATGGACTACTTTCTATGTGTGAACTGGTTATTATGAAATTAATTAATGAATATAAGATCGTGTAGAGCTGACTATCAAGAGTTCTTCTAACTGGCTTATCCATTCATGCAAAATCTGTCTTTTTTTTATGTACAGTGATGAGCTTTATAACCAAAGGAAACTAAACTATACTCTACATGCCTGTTTAAATATGTCTTTCATTATAATTATCCTTTTTAAGTGCTTTCTAAACACTCTTCCTTAGGGCTCTCCATTAATGAATTTTCACAGTAACCCTAAAAGGTAGTTAAGCATTATAAATCTTCCACATTTTGGAGATGGTGAAAATTATTCTGTGACTGAATACTAAATATTTGGACAATATTTACTTTATGGTACACTATATTTGCTTGTCTGCATTCCCTAGTAAAGGGGCAGAATGTGTGTGTGTGTGTGTTTTCTCTTAGAGAAGTCAGAGACAATTGAAGACAGTGACTGGGTATGCTATTGAGGCACAGACTTAACAAGAAAGAGACTCTAGAAGATGCATGAACATTTGAATACATCAGCATACCACAGGCTTCACATGGCCATCAGAGAACAGTATAATTACAGTCCTATAGAAACTTCTAAGAACTTCTCTATATTTTCTCAAGAAACTCGTCAGACCTTTCAGTCGAACTGGGTATTTTGTTTAAGCCATTTGACATCATTTCTTCCCAATTCCCATGTTTGGCCCTAAGCTTACAACAAGGAGAAGTTTGGCATTCAGTAAATTGAAGTAACATTGGTTTATAACTATATTTTTAGGGCAATAGTTTCATACTTTCTCAGATGTATGTCACCACACCACTTCAATTAAAAAAAAAAAAGAAACTAGAGCTACAGCTAGTATTAACAAATGAGGAAGTTTGCTTTGAATAGGTTTCCCTTTAATGTTGATGCTAAAAATGTATAATATAATATATGAAAAGTAGTTACAATTGACATTCTTAGTGTTTTATGAGAGCATTCATAAATGTCTTTAAAAGCTATTAAATTATATTTAGTATATTAAGAATTTTTTCTCAAAAGAAACACAGTAATATTTTTCAGAAGATTTACAATTAGGATAATATTATAAAACAGTTGATAGCAAGTGGGATAAAAATGACTTGGGCTCAAATCTCAATCTGCTATTTTGTGGCTTTATGTTTACCTGATCCTTAGCTTGTATCGACTACCAACCTTGTACCCCCTGTAACAAGGCAGATTTCTCTATGCCTGCCAGCTGATTGAAACTGAGATGACACTGGTAGTCCTTTCAGTCTCTCATATATAAAGTGGGGATAGCAGTGCCCCAGAGTTGTTTAACAATTTATTTCAATCAAGTGATCAAGCTGTTTTTTTTTTTCTTCCTATTTCCAGGTATATAACCAGTACTAAATAAATACTGGTCATATTACTATTAGTTTTGTTAGGAAGCAGATATGACAACCATATGTTGGACATAGATCTGATTTTTAGAAATGAGGTCATTTTCCACATGTTTCTGATTAGTAAATACAAACTTCAGAAAACTAAACAAACTAAATCGGAAAAAACTTGGGAATAGTATTCATTAAGGAAAAATAAAATCTTAATACAATTACTCAACTAAGTTAATTCAATGAACTATGGATTGTTATTTCAACTATATATGTTAATTCTAGGCTAACACACTTATAGGTTATTGAATTCAGATACATTTTGTGGAAATTTCCCAATAGAAGCTATAGATTTCTTTCTTGTTTGTGTTTTTCTTTAGTTCACATAAAATAAGTTACTACTAAATCTAGTGACTGATTCTTACTTCAGTATCATTAGCATTCATTTTTTGTGATTTCTGTTTAAAAATTATAAAATATAAAAATATTACCTTCCTGCTCTTAAAATTATTGCCCATGGAACATAGGACATAGAATTATGGCAGCTTATGGGAAAAATTGTGATATTGATAAAATTAAGGGTCTTCTCTTTTCCACTCAGCCCTTCCTATTTTCCTTCCCTGAAACCTTAACTGTGTGTTTTCCCATGATACCAAATTACTATACCATTATAAATTAATCCCCATTGAGCTTTTAACCAATAATCAACAAAAAAAGTTGTTCTGCACAGAAATATTTGAATGTAGGAGGGGCTTTTGAATGCATTAAAAAAAAATCAGGACCCAAATATCTAAATCTCTAATCATATGCTTATAAGCCTCACCAGACAATAAGGGATTAATAGGGATATGGTCAGGATTTCTTCAAGGTACCCTAAACATTCCCATTAGTATTCAAGTAGTAGTCAACATTTTATTACATTTTATCAGCTTAAAATATGTTGACAGTAACATTTCATGTGATTTTTCACACATTCAAAAGTGGAAAAATCTAACAAAGGAGAAATCTAAATTATAATGGAGTTATTTTCTCAAATTTGCCTGTTCGGTGACTGATTATGTGAATTCTAGAAGCATTTTTACAGTATATTCTTGCAGTCATTTTTGACCTTTCCATATGCAAACACTGCTACTTATATTAGCAGGGGGAAAATCAACTTATACATGTCACCTACAAATAGAGTTTCTAGAGGAAATGGAACCCATCAGAAGACTTTCCCAGAAAAAATAAAGTGGTACTAATGCAAGCCCAATAAAAGGGAAAGGCAGCCACTGAAACAAAATGATCTTGAGGTTAAGAAGGAAAATTGTTCAAATATATACTTCAAGATGTGCTATGGTATGGCATTTAGGAGTGAAAAATAGCCTTAACTAATGAGTGTGACCTAAGGCAACTGAGAATTCTTGGAACCCAAACATACTATTGTGATCCTTGCAAGAATTTCAGTCAGCGACAGGATCACTTGCTGTGGAACGAATAGTCCACAGAACTGTTTAAGAATCAACTCTAACAGCAGTACCATTGGAGAACAATATGTTATCATGGTAGTAGGCTAATTGACATGTAGCTATGGGAAATATTCAGAAATAGGAATGGACCCCCTATTTCTGAACAATAAAGCACTTTTTCCTTTGAAGAGCTATTAAGTGTGGACTTTATCAGTTCATTTAGAGACTCTGCTACTCAGAGCATTGTTTTTTTTTTTGTTTATTTTTTTTTCCTCAGAGCATTGTTTAGGAGCATTTTTTTTGGCTTTTTATGAACTTAAGAGGCTAAGAGGCTAAGAGGAATATTGTGCAGACCCAGAAAGTGTGTGTGTGTGTGTGTGTGTGTGTGTGTGTGTGTGTGTTTGTACATCTGTGCAAGGCATGTATGCATGTAAAAGAAGCTCATAGCTATATGTGTGTCGTGGTATAAAAAGGAACAGAAAAATTTTAAGAGACATGTATACATGATCACACATTTTTTGAAGGACTTTGTGACATTCTGAAAGTCCTGCTATAAATCCTGTGATGTCCACTAAGACATATTATCCCTTTTGGATTTTTTTTTTTATATTTGGCTTTGAACAGGAAATGGGAGGAAAAATTGAGAATTTTCCAGGGAGGTTCACCTGTTATTAGATGATAGATAAGAGTACAATCAAGCATGTGATATTACAGTTAAAATAGTCAACGAAACCTTTGGGAAAGAACTGTATAACTTTATTTTCTGAAGCCTGCCAAAATAAAAGTAAAACTTAAGTCCCACTAAAAAAACATAGAATGCTCAAATTTCAAACCACAGACACCAAAAATGCCTGTTGGACACAAGACAGTGTTAACAACTCAGTGAACTTGCCTAATTTACAAATGCCAATCATTCCCTGCCGATTTTGAGCTTCTATCTTCTGCCTTAGTGTTACCTTTGAGTATCCCTGCTCCCCAAACACTGTAAGTATTGTTTCCTAATCTACATTTGGGATCCCTCTGCATCTCTGTCTAAGTGATGCCCTCCATTTTATAGCTATTTGATAGGTTCAACTTTGTGTGACCAATATGCATTCTCTTGTTGTCTTGATATGTATTTACATGTCAAAAAGTGGGCTAGAGAGCCTGGTGGGTCTTATTATTATTATTTTTTTTAATTTTAATTTTTATTTTTTTCTTTGTGTAGAGCTGGGGTGTAGCCCAGAGTTGCAGGAGCTGAGAACACTCACCAGAGACAGAGTGGGGAGCAAAACAGGTGGATTTACTGAAATACACTGCTAAGGGGAACAGTAGGTGAGACAGAAGAGGTCTGCTGCACCATAATTGGATTATCTCCTTGGCCTGGGACTGAACTCAGGACATTGAGGTGATAGCACTGAGACTCAATCCCAAGGCCACCATGGATCTTTTAATAAGGGTATTAATCCCATTCATGAAGGCTCTTACTGTCTTGGCCTAATCACCTCCCAAAACCCTTCTACTAATACAATCACATTGGAGGCTAGGATTTCAACATATGAATTTGAGGTATATACAAACGTTCTCTCCATTACACCCTTCATATTTAAGGGTCCATAATTTCTTTAATTTCATAAAATTTTTATTCTGTGATTGAATATTTTTATTTTTCTCCTGTTTTCTTCATCAGGCACACCAATCATACTTCTGAGTTACTTCTCCATTATTACCTTTATACTGGCATCTTCTCAATACTTGCCCTTATTCCTTTATCCCTTTTATCATTAATATTATTTTCTCATGTTTTCCTTCCACTTATGTGGGTTTTTTTCAGTGTTAATTTTTCTCTTTTCTTTCTAAACCGTTAAATTTAAAAAGTTCTTCAGTAACTTGCAGAAAATTATCTTTTCAAGTGTGTACTGATTGGCTTTTTCTCATCATATTTTCTTTTCATTTTGTGGGTATAGAAACTTTTCATAAGTAACCTAGTGATTTTTTCCCTCTTCTTTATTTTTAGCAGTTTTAGTCCTATATATGTTTCCTACTTGTGGCAAAAGAGTGTGCTACATCTTTAATGTCTTTAAAGAGGACATCTTTAATGTCCTCTTTTATAAATTTTCCACTTAAAATTGAAATTAATAATTCAAGTGTTGAATTTCTGTATTCTTTTTTGGAACTTGGGATGCTTCAGGTGAGTAAGATGGGGACTGGGGTCATTGGTACTCTTAGTCTTAACTTAATCCCTATATTTTTTCCCTCTAAGTCTTTTCAATTCCTGGTTCTTCTAAGATAGCATTATGTCCTATTTTGTGATGGGAATTGTGTACCTTCTAAGTGTTTTGATATATTTTTATGCTTTGGCTTCAGTAAGAAAGAAAGAAAGTGAAAATTTTAAACTCACAGAACTTCTCTTGGTAAGTCAACATATATTTTTTTTTTTCAGATGATGGTCATCTATAATTTCAATGCTGATTTCAGGACTTTTTTTATATTTCTTTTCTACTTTTTTTATAAGTTTTATTTTCAGTATGTAGTTAAATGTTAGAAATCTAAGTTTGTGAAAATGCCAGTGGCAGTGCTGTTTCTACTTCAGTACTGGCTGTTGTTCCTTTTTGGCAGTAGAGAATGACACCACAGGTGGTGTCTTTTCTACAGTTGTCTTGCCTTTAAAACACACAGTTTGTATACTGTCACTGTTGGTTTAGTTTGAGGTGTTTCCCTTGCAACCTGTGAGTTTGAATGGGTTGATAACGAAACAGTTTAAGCATAGTTTGTGTTGTATATCATTTTGGCTTATGTCATCTGTGTTAAAAGTCATAGTGTTTCCCCTTTCACTTTTGCAAAGGAAATACTTACATTAAGATGTGATCCAGTAATCTTATTTAAATATTTTCATGAAGAAAGGTGTCTATGAGCAACTATAAAAAAGAAATATGTCCTCAATAAAGGGAGTTGGTGGAGGTATAATGCTCTTTGACAATCAGATGCCAGCACAGATGGAGCAATGAGTACATTATTTGGAAGGAGAAAAGAGTATGATTCAAAACACTTCTCTAACCAATACAAGTTGTCAGTTATGACATTAAGTTTATGCTTCAAGGCAACAAAGTAATACTTAAATAAACTGGAATACATGACATGTACAACTAAAGTATTCTTAAAATTGTGCCTGCATTTCAGACAATTGAAAAATGAACAAAAATAAAGAACTTATATGGGGAAGTTACGAAAAGTTAGGAAAAAGAATACCTGGTAAGAGAGAAAGAGAGGGAGAAAGGGGGAAGAAGAGAAAGAGCAGAGTGGGGAGAAAGAGAAGAGTGAAAGGGGGGAAAATTGAAGATAGTTTGCTATCATCGAATTTTAAATGGAATTTATCTGGTAAAGAAAGGAAAAATAACTCAAAGTTCTCTGTTCAGCCCACAAAGGACCAATAGGAGCTGCTTAAACAATGAACATTTACCTATTGATCAACTTCTAAAACCTGTTCTAGCATCATAATATGGGAAAAAAAAAAAACTTCCTGAAAAGTTCATTTAGTTTCCCAAAGCCCTAGCATCTGAAAAAAATTATAACATTAATTCATGTAACATCCCCTCACCCCACCCCACCTCCCCGTGGCAATGACTGTTATTCTGTTATTCTATCATGTAGTAAACAGAAAAGAGCAATGAAAGGTGATATCCCAAGATACCTTGCTGGCTGTATGCTTGTATAAAGTCCTCATTGGCCTCTTCTGGCAGCTGTATTTCTTGCCTGTAAGACATTGCTCCTATCAGCTTGGTTTAGTTTTTTCATCCCTGCCTTGAAATGTTAGTGGCACAGACCAGCAAAAAAACAGTAGACTAGAAGGTTCTCAGGTGTGAAATTGAACCTTTAGCCATATACTGAAAATACTCTCTTTGTGTGGTTCAGCACAAGTTCCATTAAATTTTGTTTATTTCTGGATACCACACTAGTTCTTCTTGATTATATCTAGCCCCAGCTGTGGAAGTAATAGAACTGTCTTGTGAATCAATTAGTACTCGGGAAACTGTTGAACTATGTTTACAAGCACCTGAGTTTGAGAATGTTTATCTCATTTGGACTTTAAATTATAGAAATTCAACCATCCATATTGCAGACTAACTTGATTTCTTAGAACTTTTAAAAGTTAGCCATCAGAACTAATAAATTGAGGTTTTCTTGCTGTCTGTTCTTCACAAAACTATTTTTTTCACAGAATGGTATAAGAATAGCTGTTGAACTCTTTTTCATTTGAAAAACTTTTTGGGGTATTTATGTAATCATTTTTATTAATCATTTACCTCAACACTATATCTTTCTTTGCTATAGCTGACTTTCAATATTCAAATATATTGTAATTATTTTAATATGTGTTTCTAAGGAGGAAAAAATTCATAGACAAATCGTCTGAGTGGTCACCTAAAACAGTTTCGGCACATAATTTATTCACTTACTTTTGAAGATTTTTCTCAACTTAAAATATTTTCTCATTTTTAACAAACATTGTATCTTGAACTATTATTCCTCTTTAAAATAAGTTGTTCAATACCAACAACTCACAAAGCAAATGGAGAGTATTTCACATATCAGGAAAAGAAATTTTTTTAAGAGGAAATTTACAACTGGACAAAGTGTTTAACAGTTTTCTAAGAACTTACAATTTTCAATAAGTCCTCCATAAGCAATGAAATATAAACATTAATGTATAGCTATTGTAATATAAATGTTGTTATATGTTAATATATGTAAGGATGAAACCACCCTTGGTGAAAGCAAACTATTAAACTAGTTATGATTAATGTTGTTCATCTGAGTTTTTTGGGATATTGTCCATTCTCACATTTGCCACCTATGATCCTATAGTCATAGAACTTCAAGTTCCTATATACACATAACTATTTGTACAGGGTGGTACTCAATATGTAACATATTGTTGACCTGCATTAAATTATGAAATAATAATAATGAACATGCTGCCTCACTAAAATACTAAATATTGCCTCATTTAAAAAGTCTTAAGTTTTCATCTGTGTAAGGGACTGTATCCTGAATTTATAATGCTATTTTTAAATGATTTGCTTTATGGTCCTACTTTTATAAGTGAGCTGTATTGCCCAGATACTGAGTGTCACGTGAAAGCAGTATTGGAAAAGCAATCTTGACCCCAGCATCAATTAGCCAGGGGAATCTCTTAACTTTCCACAGTAGAGAGGATGTCTGCTGTTAAAAGAGGTATACATTGACAAGCTCTTTCTTTCCTCCCTCCATAGTACCCAGAATGAATAAACAAACACTAAAAACATGATCTTCCTCTATTGGAAGAGATTCTCTTGATGTATTTCAAATGATTTTACATTGACCTCCAGTAGACAAAGGCTACTCAGACATACCTTTAGCACAAATGTCTCAAACTCTTCATTTTTTTTCTATTTTAAGAATTTATTCAACAGATGGTACAGCCCCATGTGCTTCCCACTGAGACTTGACTCGGTACCCCAATGCCTATATTAATATTTGCCTTCTATCTCGCTAATTTCAGTGTAGATGTATACATTAATTGTTCACCTATTGTGATGTTAAACATTAGCCTACAGTTACATGCATATCAAAAATTAATGAAATAATGAGGATTGAATAAGTAATTGTGGTCTATATTTTTACCAATAAATATAATTTTTTTTCAATGAATTTCCTTTGAAATGGAATATTCCCTTTTTCTCACTGTATTTTCAGTACCCCCACTTCAGATTAAGAAAAACAACAAATTAGTTCAAATTGTGGCATTAGTTGTTAGATGTTTAAGGGATTGTGCATTTTTATTTAAGATAAAGGAACATAAGAAATAAAATCTTACAAATCTTTTTATAAAATAAAAAGACAAATTATAGGTGGCTAGGTAAGAAAGTAAAAAGAAAGCTGATGACTTATAGGTAAGAACAAATTTTCAGTACTTTACTACATAGAATATTTCACAAATCTACTAAAAGTCATTACTATAAAAACAGTGGGTGGTTTATAAAACCATATACTCTGAAAAAATTTGAAGATAGAAGTCAATTGTACAGTCTTTTTCTTTTTTCTATCTCAAAAGTCCTCACTTTGTACACATACTGCTATAACACTAGCAATATTTGTTTTTATTTAACGAATGAAATGTTATACAACTTATGATTTATCTCGTATTAGCAAACATTATCAAGTGCCCATGTAATCTGTCCTCAGAGGTGGATATTCTAATATTCTAATCTTGGCATCTTTAATAAAGAATGATGCTATGACTATAGAAAGGAAGGATCTGTGGCTTTCTTGTTGATAGTTTGGTCATTTGTCTTCACATTCTCTAATATTTTCCTTTCCATCCTACATCTTGGTTCTTTTGTAATCCACCCTTGTATATTTCTCCTTCTCTCCATTCTTACCTCTTCCAGTTTCAAATTTCTAGCCCTTCTATTTTATTTTTTTCTTTTATCTTGCTTCAGTTTGTTTTCATTTCTTCACTAAGTAGACAATCAAATCCAGGGAGAAAAATCTAATCTAATCCCCAGTCAGCATTTTCCTGTGTTTACAGCCACAGTTGGTCTACTTGTTTATCTGCATTTGTTGACTGGCATGGTACTTTATGTGGTGAATGTGTTTTTCTTTTAATTCTACCTGGCTCTAGAACCCATTTCCTGCTTCAGTACAATTCCTTGCTCCCTGGTCCCTGGTCATTGAGGTGGTGAACATAGGTAAATATATGAACTCACCCTACAACCTGGAAACAACTTCAGAGGATTTATGTAGAGTCTTTCAGGAGTTCAGACAGAGAATTCAGTTCTCTTGCTGTGGGGAACAGGCAAAGGGAAGTGAAGCAGCAAGTGAGGATTGAGAGTTGGAGACCCAAGCAGGTTATGCCTGTAGTCTGAACCTGCATGTGTTCTCTTAAAGACCTTAGTTCCTCAGAATTTCTGTGAATTCTGTGAGCTGTACAAGAGCTTTCCAATGTATTCTGTTCCTGCTCAATTAAGCCAGTGTTGTTTTGCAGTAAAGAACCTTAGCTAGGACACTCTAAATATATACTGTTATTTGTAAGTGTGGTATGGTGGCTGCTAAATGATGTGTGGGGATGGGGTGAATGAGCAGTGCCTGTGTCTTCTGTTTGAAAAGCCTCTTTACCCCTGGATATCCTGATACAGAAACCGCTACAACACAGCTGCTTAATAAATGATAGCAATTTGATAACTCAGATTTTAGAAATTTTGCATGTGATTTTTGCAGAAAGAATCATGGACAGACAGTCCTAGTATCATTCTACCATAGCTCCCAAGATATTTGTAAGTTACTCTGTCTCCAAAATAGCTGAGAAACATGTAAAGTTGTAATAAGTAGACATGAAGAACTTGCAAGTCCTTGAAACAAATTATATAGAAACGACAAGTCTTGTGCATCTATCAAAAATAACACTGGTCAACAAATTTTTACAAAAGTCATGTTACTGAAATAAAATTACTCATTTCCTATCATTTTTTATGTGCTCAACATGAATATGACAGTCAAACTCTAATTTTGGCTCTATTTTTTTTTTTTTTGCAATCTGCAATAAATTGATGTTTGCATCACGAAATGCATGCCAATCACTGGTCAACAAATTTTTACAAAAGTCATGTCACTGAAATAAAATTAGTCATTTCCTATCAATTTGTATGTGCTCAACACGAATATGACTGGCAAATTCTAATTTTGGCTCTAGTTTCTTTGTAATCTGCAATAAATGGATGTTTACATCACAAAATACATGCCAATAGTAATAGGCCTACAGTTAATACCTGTAAAAGATCAAGTCATAGACTACTTCTTAGATTTCTTCGCTCGTCTCTTATACAGCTATTTAGGAGCATCTCTGGGGAGTGTCCAGCAGTAGTCAGCCAGTATTGTAGTGGACCATTTTCCCTGGTATCTTTGTTCCACTGATGCGATATCTTGATGAAAATGTTCGCCATGTTCGTCACTAACCATACCGCGGTTTTCAGGGAAGAAATCCAGATGGGAATGAAGGAAGTGGATCTTTAGAGACATATTGCAGCCAAGTTTCTGATACTGCATCAGCATGTCTTCTACTAGTTCCTTGTAGTTTTCTGCCCTAACATTCCCAAGAAAGTTTGCAGACACTAGGCGAAAAGCATTCCATGCTTATTTCGCATCACCCTGCAGCAAGTTGTTGAACCAGTCGTCTCAATGCAAACACAATGTTTGGGTAGACTGTTCTTGACTTCTTTTGCTTCTTTATTTTGCCAGAAAGAGGAGGAATGAAGCAGAAGTAACAGTCTTTTCTGTGGTTGCTTGGCTCTCTCCACACCATGGGGACTGCAAATGGCATGGATGGTCTTTTGCCATTTACCCACTGTGAAAGCTGTGCTGTACATCGAGCACAGCATATATGCGGGGCCCAACCCTTGTCTTGGTCACCAACCTTGCATCTGAAGTAAAGATGAGAAGCCTTCTTCACATGAGAAGTGATAGTTTTCTTCCGGTTGGCAAATGTCACTTCCCCACAAATAGAGCAGAAATTGTCCACGCTATTAACGCACTTTCGAGGCATGACTGATCTGGATTGTGCCTAAATGGATAAAATAATAACAGTTCTATGGAACAGTAGCTTCAACTGTCTTGCACAAAGTCTGAAATATTTTCAATGCTCAACCTTTCCGACAGGGCTTTCTGTAGTGCACTGCTGACTTCAGCTTCCTTCAGCAGCCGCCTGGCAGTAGGATTGCATCAGAAAATGATGCAATCAACTCTGGATGATGTGTGCATGATGGTATTATGCAATGCGATGCAATATGACATCATTCTAGGCTGATTTAGGATGTTGTTGCAGTCCTACTGGATAAATTTACACGGTGAAACATATAAAATGAATTGTATGAAATATCTTCAAAACAAGAGCTAATAAAAAAATTTCAGGGTTGTATTCATGTTCAGTACACCATGATACTACAGATTAGGGGCTTTTTAAGTCAGTAATGATCTCACTGTTGCCCAGTGTAATAAGAATTGGGCCTCCCTGGTGGCACAGTGGTTCAGTGCTGCACTGTGGAGCTGTTGGCAGTGGCCACGCGAGTTCGATGCCCAGGCAGGGAGATTCCCACATGGAGCAACAGACTTCTTCTGCCTCGCCTGCTGCTCCCCTCAGCAGTGTATTTCCATCAATCTGCCTGTTCCGCTCTGTACTCTGTCTCTGGTGAACCCTCTCACTGCCCCATGCCTCTGGCCTGTACCCCAGCTTGTATGCATAAATAAATAAATCTTAAAAAAAAATGCAGAATGCCCAGTTAAAATTTAAAGAAATAATAAGAATTATTCCTTCCATTATGAAACTAGTAAATGCCTAGGTCATAAAACAGAACACAAAACATCATAGAGAAGGAATAGTAATGTATAATCCCAGAACTCAGGAGTACTCATTTGATATTTCATAATTAATCATTAAAATTTTCTAAAGGCAACAATATTTCTTAACTGTTTTGGTAACAGAATCACATGAGATTCTTAGAGTTACGTAGGTTCTTAGTTTTTATTCAGAGAGAAATTTCATCAGTCTCCACATTAATCTAGAGGCCAAATTACCTAGGACATGAATACACACAAGTCATCCTTTGGTGGGTGTTTGGTGTTGCAGGCGAAGAGAAGGGTAGGAGGCTGAACGTCTGCAGACATGGAGAAGTGAATGTGCTTTGTCAGTGTAGGAATGGAGCGATAGGTAGGTAATATACCACAAATGACTTGGACATTATAATTTCATTCTGAAATTAGTGGAGACTCTTAGAAAAAATCCTAGCAGCTGAATGAGTAAGTCAGATATGCTTTCTTGACTGATTCCTCTGCAGATTGGGAGAGGATTGGGACTTGAGGATAGAGGAAGAGTATGAGCAAGTTATTCTATTGTGATATTCTAGCAGCTGTGCCAAAGCCATACACAAATGCAGAAGGAACAGACTATAGTATCACTGAATAAGGGAAACTAGAGAACTTGCTATTTGCATGTGCGTGTATGGAGTGAAGAAAGCCGCTAACTAAAGCTATTGGTTGATTACCCTGCACTCAAATACAGAAGCAAAAGGAAGCTACTTTAATGTGCCCTCTAAAATTCACTCTCAGCCAAATCCCTGAATAAGGAGGGAAAGACTGATTAAATTCACGTTTTCACCAAATCTTTTACTTGTTGGTTCCATCAATGATCTCTCTACTTTCCCAGAGGAATATAATAAAACAAACTCATACTACAATACTGCAGTGATTTCAGACACTGGACCAAGGATTACTTGTATAAAGATCTCAAAGGTGTGACCCTGTATTTGTAAATTTTAACAAGCATCCAATATGATTTTGATGCCTAGTAAATTTCGGTAACTGCTATGACAGAGACATTTCTACTCTCCCAGGGGTATTTAAGACCACCAAACAAAATAAACCAATTCAGTATGTGTTTGGTCAGTATGTTAAGTGCTTTGTGAAAAGCTGTTTTCTCTTGTAGATTACATTTACATACAGGAGAATTGAAGGGAAAGAGGGAGGAAGGGAAAGATGGGAGGAAGGAAGAGAAAGAATAGTTGCTTATAGGACAAATGAGTAAATAAGTAATGTTAAAGTTCAGCTAGCTAGCAGCAAATCATTAGATTTAGGTGAGATTATCCCTCTCAAGAAGCCTTACATTCCAATCCTTAGATGAATGCCTACTCTGTTTCTATCACAAGTCCTAATTTTCCAGGAGAACTCAGATCATAACTTTTTCTCACTTATTAGAGTAAATCTAATAACTGCTCCCTGCCTTTGTTAGAGTCACAAATAGGTTTCAACCCATTTTTCATTTTATGTAACTGATATTTTTATCATCTATGTAATTGTAAATGGTTTTTGTAACACCGTTCTAGTTATTCAAAACATTTTTAATGTTAACAAGGAATTGGCAGTTGAGCTCTTTTGAGAGTCTTTAAGTAGAAACTCATAAAAATAACTAAGATATGAAAAATTGATTCAATCTTATAAACCAAGGTATGATCTAAAATAAAATAAAATTTCACATCACAAAACAATTACTTCTAGTGATTTAAAAGGAGGAAATTTAAAGCCTGGTTATCTAATTTTTACCTAGGTGTGGAAAAACTTCAACACATCATACTGATAGTGTTTAAACCAGCAAATGTATTCAACATCTGTTTTACCTCAGTGGAAGATCTCCTTGAAAGTATTTTTTATGCCTTTTAGATTGCTTCATATTATCAAAGGACTTCATTCCACTATATATAACTACCTATTTAAAGTGCTGAACAGTTTTACAGGGGGATTGCACTAGAGTTGAAAATATAAGAAATTTAAAAGACATAAAAATCTGTCTTAGTTTTCATTGCTATTATAACAGGGTAATGCTACATCATTTTAGGTTAATAGAGGAAAGTATTTTTAGAAATTACTGGACCTTGAATCAATTCTGATGCAGTAGAAATAAGATTTGAGGACTTTAAAAACAAGGGGAAAATTCAAACTTACATCTTTTTCATAATGTAAAAGCAGAAGAAATATTGACTCAGTGTAATACATGTTATATATTAAATATAATATATAAATAATAAACCATTGTTGAGTATAAGGTGAGCTTGACAAAGAAAACTAAGTTCAAGAGCTATAGTTATTCTCTGTAACATTAAAATTCATTGTGTGAATTTAGAGTTAAAATGCCTTCTAAGAGAATGCATGTGTTTTTATGCCTGAGATGTTCTATGCCATATGTTTTTGATGGTGAAAGCTGAAATCTGCTCAAAGGTAGGTCAATACATTTAGTATTGACTAGTGGTGAACTGATCCTCTCTCTATTTCATATCATGAAAATGATGTGACCATCATATATGTATGATATCCCTGCTTTGCATGAAAGGGAAGAAAAACTCTTACTAACTTTGTTTTATTTTTTCCTTATTTTATATTTTATAAATCATAATTAAACACCAAATAAAAGGACACCATATAAAAAGATCACCATAACAAATCAAACTTTTAAATTCTCCACTATCCTTTTGAAGCTTCAACAATCTATATAGCATTTTTAACACAGTAGTAAACAGTGAAGATTATTTACCTGCCAAATATTTATTAAGTGTGAGCATCATTTTAGGAACTTGGGATATATCAGACAAAAAACGTCTCTGCTTTCATAAAGATTAAATTCCAGAGGATTGAAAACTGACAATAAAAAGCAGTAAGCTATATTACCGTTAGAAGGTGATAAGTACTTGTGTTAAACAACAGAGAAAGTATAAGGGAAGAGGGCAGTATCAGCAGTCCCAGGGCAAGAAGAGACATGTTCAAATTTTTATAGTAGATCTGGTCTCCTTGTGAAGGTGAGCCTGTAATAAAGACTTAAAGGAGATGAAGCAGTTAGCCATGTAGATATTAAAGAAAATAGCAAGCCAAGCAAGGGCCACAAGCAGGCTGAGACCTCTAGCCAAGAGCACTACCAGAAGTCATTTTTTTGGAGTTCAGGGATCAGTGAGGAGAAAATGAAGTGAGAGAGTTGATGGTGTGGAGGGGTTGGGCAGAGTTTTTTGAGTCAAGGTAACGCCTTCAGCTCTTGCTTGGCACAATTATCTGACATTCATTGCTTATTTTTTTTCTACTTACTTTCACATCAGAACCATCTTCTGATGTTAATCCTCTGCTAGATCAGATATATGGCTTGATAGAGACAAGTAATTTTCCAAGTATTATTTGACCAATAGAGTATAAACAACTTTCTATGACAAAAGAAAACAGAAAAATACACAAACCAGGTAGATTCTATTTTTGGAATCCCTTTTTTCCCTCATAAGTCATTTCTATTTATCCTTTCCTATCCCTGTTACCACATATAGGTACCTAGAGAAAAAAGTACCATTAATATTTATATACCTTAAAATACTAGGTATATTTTCCACATTTTTATTTTGGTTGTAGAAGGGACAATATTTAGTACACAAGGAAACTGCAAAGAGGATTTCTGTCACTGAAACCTTCTTTTATCATGTGTAAGAAAGACCCTATCTGAGGGCTTCTGAGAATGTAAGCACAATAATCGTTGATATAAAAGATGAGTCCTTAGTAAGCAGTGTGTTTATCTTCCAATATGTATGTGGCTAGAGCTGGAATTTGGGCCAAAGCTGACTATTTCAAACTACATAATTCTGAGGCACATATTCCTTCCATCGTAGCTTTAAGAAAGTCTGTCCTCTTTCCAGGAAATAGTGTTTGAATTGATCAGGCTCATACCAGTATTCATCTCTGTGCTAGCTATTCTGAGAGCTTTACTCATTTTTCTGAAACTGTTGCGGATATCCTTTGTATACATAATAGAAAGCAGAATTCACTCATTACTATGAAATGCTTTCATGGTCTCATATTATTATTTCTTTTTGGAGGCAGCCAGCTAAAATGTGTTCATGAAATGTGGCAATTAAACAACAGATTCAAATTTCCCTTCTCACTTTCAAGTGACTATTTAATTAATTTAAATTTACTATTTAAATGCTACCCCAACCTATATGACTTCATTATTTTTATTTTGAGTCTAAATATAAACTTGAAAATGAAAAGCTTAGAATAAATATTAGTTCCATAAAATGAAATACACTCATTTCATTTCATATGATTTCACCAATTTCATGTATTTCACGTACATCGATTGAATTCTCTCATATCTTCATCATTTATTCCTTAAAGGAATAGTTATTCCTAAGAATTTTAAATGAAATATTTCAGATATTGTACTTGATAGCCATGTTATATCTGGAAAATTATTTCCCTTATAATGCTATCAAAGCTGTCTAACTTGATATACTGTCAATTTATAAGAGCATACTTTTGGTTTCTATAGATTCAACTTTATTACGTTAATATATTTATATGCATAGATTTCAGTAACTTAAACTAGAGAAGGAAGAATTTTTTTGTTCTGTATTTTAGTGTTTTCTTTATTGAAATAACATTAATTTACAACACAGTGTATGATTTAAAGAAATAGGTTCACAACGCCTCAAATGTATGTTACCACCCTACATTCACCATCCAACCACCCATAGTCCTTTACCATAAACCATTGTGTCCCTCCCTCCTTTATTCTCATTCCCCTGCTTCCCCCTCTAGTAGAGGAGGCAGAATTATTTTTAGTTACATAGAGGAGATGTGGGATCCCCAGCCCTCCTTATTCTTGGAATATTGTCTTGGTGGCCAGAGTTCCTGATTGTTAGCTAGGTATAGTGACATGCAGGGACCTCTCACCAAGGGCAAAAGTCCTAGTGTGAGAAATATACTGGGAAACCACTATCTGCTGGAACAGGAAGCAGATATTATAATGTGCTTTGACTAGCAGGAATAATGGACTCCCCCCCCCCAGAAAATAACCCCTGGTCACTCCACCCTAACTTACACCCTCCATACTGTCCCCGACACATGCACACTCCCTATGTACTTGCCCCACCTTTGTACCTGATTACAATTAAACATGAGACTGCCCATGGATCAGGGCTACACATTACATTCCTGCATAGCCCCCATAGGCTTCTCATTGTTCCACATAGACTTTGAATGATCTTTGAATAATCTCTTTTATCCCATGCTGTTCCCAATGCTCCCTCATTTTTCCCCCATTTTTTTGCTTGTAAGCCATTTCTCCTTTAGCAGCATCTGCTTCTTTGAAATGCATTTTATCAGCCTTTCTTCTTTTGCAATCTTCTACCAACTTCTGGTAGCTGTCCTCTCCAACAAACCCCATAGTTACTAGTTACTTTAAGATGTGGTCACTGTGGTCTTCTTCATCCTAGAGGTGTTTTGTTGTTTTTTTTTTTTTTCCCATAGCTATGACCCATTCATCACCTGGCATCTCAGTTCTTTTTCAAGCTTTCCCCTCTCTCACCTACAACCATTTCAATTCTGTTACTGTGTACTTAAATTCCAGCAGTTTTCTAATTGCATCGGGACCTCCAATCCATTCATTTCATTCTTTTTTACTCTTAATCACCTCCAGGTCCCCATGTCTTTCCTCACCCAGTTTAGATTCTCAGTCTGTCAAAATAAGCTCGCCCTTTCCCTCAATACCTTTGCCTCTCTATAAATCCAAAAAGGCACTTATTCTTTATCTATAACCCTTTTATTTACCTATGCCCTTCATACACAGCTAGTTAATTATACTATAGTGCACTAATAAGTTGCCTTCACTGATCTCTACACTGAGTATTTCAGACCTCCTCCATTTCTGCTTGAGTTTTTAACATCCTCATCCCCATGTCAGCCAATTAGTGTCTTAAAGAGAAAATTTATGCTATCACTACTTCCTCTTCCCACAGATTCATCAACCACCATACAAATTCCCCATATTTCTACTGAAATGAAAGGGATATCTTTCTTCCTTTCTAATGTTAACCCTCCATTTGTGTTCTGGATTAACCTCCATTCAGCTCTCTTACGTAGTACTGTAAAGATAAGCCATTTAACCTGTGCGCCTTTGTTTTCTCATCATAACCTTGAGTATCTCACTCAGCGTGAGTAGATTAATGAGTTAGTAGGTACAGAATTATTAGTTCAGAGCTGGACATAGCAAGTGCTTTACAAATACAAACCAATTTTATTTTTTCTCAGTTTTATTCTTGCTATTTCCCTCAATTATTGCCTACATCAATTTTTCAGTCTCACCTAATCTTTATCAGTATACAAAAGTGACTTAAAAATTTCTTCTAGACACCAGTTATGCTCCATAATATGGTGTACACTCATTCTACATGATTATTCATTATTTATACAGCACTGTTTCAACTTCCTCACTTCTGGTTCTTTCAGCTCTTTCTAATTAAGCTTTAGCATATACCATTGAACTAAATCTAATAAAGGTCATCAAAGCAGAAGTTGACATGGTTGACTTCTTTTATCTTCAAACTCTTTATTTTATAAGATTTTCTTATAGTACACTCAATAATATGCAATTCTCACTTATTAATATCTTCTAATTTACTTCTGCTATCTACTTCCTATTGAGAAATATTCTCTATGCCTCTGTTGCTGTCCTGTACATCTCATAAACAGAGGCATCTGCCTTGTTCTGTACTATCTTTTCAAGGATTTCTGTGTAGCAGAGAGCCTTGCAAAATGTAGTATCTCTCTCCAGTACAAAAGGTAGATTTACTTTCTGACCAGTATAATAATATAGGTTTCTCTCTGGGCAAAAGTAAAAGTGGCTTATTATCAATTACACTCTAGTTTTCACAGTTCTGTTCACAGTTCTATTATGCCACAGACCCACTGCATGCATAGCTTCCACCTGACCAATCATGGAACTTGGGGAACAGTGGGAACTGATGCAAATATGTTTATGCTATGTAGTGAGTTGATGGAGTTATTTGTTCTCTGATCCAGTATTTTCATGTCTTCTGCTGCGACTTATAAAATGTTATCATGCTAACATTATTAAGGGCAAAACCTCACACTTTCACAATTCTTGCTACTTCTTAGTAGCAGCTCTTCTTCTTCTATATATAATGGAATCCTTTATGCTTAGCACTCATCATTTTCTCTATCAGTACATTCTTCCTTGGCAATCTTATGAAATGTACTGGCTTTAAATAGAATCTAGCTAGAATCTACACTGATAATTCCCAAATATCTAACTCTAGCCCTAGTTTGGGATACTAAGATTCCATGTACCTTAAACTTTGACTTAACTATCTACTAGCCATCTCAAAATTAATAGGGCAAAAATATTGCAATTAATATTCACCACTGCTGCTCTGCCCAAAATCTGTTCATCCCCAAATATTTCTCCTCTCAGTAAAAAATACTGTCTACCTAGTTTTTCAGCTAAAATACCTGAATCCTGTCATTTTTAGCTTTAAATTATAAATACCATCACTTCTCATTGTCCCAGTTTGAGCATATAAGTTTCCATCTGCATTATTACAGTAGACTTATAATGACTTTCATACACCTCAGCAATTATCTTCATGTCAACCAAATTATTTTAATAATAAATCAACTGGTACCATTTTTGCTTTAAAATATTTATTTTTTATTCTCAGTAGAATAAAATTCAAATTTCTCACTATGAATCATACATAATCTCAAAATTCAAAGGTAAGCATGTTTAATAATTGTGTTTCCTTCTAATTTTTTGATACTTTTGTGAGTAAAATATATTACTTTTAAATATAATTGATAAAATATTGCCATCTCATTTTTAATTTAAAAGCCTACCAAGAGAATTCCTTCATGTCATTAAAATGCTGTATGTTTCACATTTTAATGGCAACATAATATTCCATTTGTGGAGAGAATATAATTTATTTAATTAATATCATACTATTGTACATTTGATTTCCATAAAGTGAGAGAATATGATCGCAGTTTGACTCATTAATGTAAATCTTGTCACAATTACAAGAGAATTCATTTTTGAGCAGAATTAGTATTACGAGTGTGGTTCAGGGCTAGGCATATATGATTAGTTTCCAACTGAGGGCTAAATTAAAGAAAGATTGTCTATTATGTAGAGAGAAAATATATGTATAGAGTTTAAGTAGTTTTTCTGGCATCTGAACTAGTCTCAACTAAGTTTTGAAAGAGTTAGATTTAAAATATGATAAATAATAAGAGGGAGATGGGTGTACATTTTGAGGCATAACCAATATAAATCTTAAAGAACTTTTTTTTTTAAGATTGATTTATTTATGCATACAAGCTGGGGTACAGACCAGAGGCGCGGGGCGGTGAGAGGGTTCACCAGAGACAGTGGAGAGCCGAACAGGCAGATCAATGGAAATACACTGATGAGGAGAGTAACAAGCGAGGCAGGAGAGGTCTGCAGCACCATGTGGGACTCTCCCTGGCTGGTCGTCGAACTCGCGTCACTGCTGCCGACAGCTCCACAGCACAGTACTAAACCGCTGTGCCACCAGGGAGGCCCAGTCTTAAAGATCTTTAAGGATTAGTGTCTACGCTAAGGCTCCTATTATACACAAATTGAGTCATGTCAAGATGGGATGATTTTGGTGGAAAGGATCCACCAAATACCTACCCTGCCCATAGCTTTCAAAATAAAGATGTATGGTTCAGTAATATTGATAGTTAATAAATAGTTGTATCAGTATCATATTTATACTGAATTTGTCAGCAGTCAGTTTTGAAAAGCAGTGATGCTCTATTTTACTTAGAACAGGGATTCTTACCTTTTTGCAACATGGATACCTTTCTTGATTTCTAATTTAAAAAACAAACATAAAATCTTCCCAGGAAATGCATATATGTATGTCAACATAAAATTTTGTTTACATACTCAGGAGATTTAGCGATGCTCTGAAACAAATTAAAAATCACAATCAAGAAGATGAAATTAATAGAAAGTGATTCTCACAGAATCAAGAAATATAGCCTATTAGCAAAGGAAGAATAAAAAGAGAAGCAAAATGCCTATAAAAGAATCACAAGATCAAAATGCATGGGAATTTATTATAGTGGCAAGTGGCCCTGGATATGTCATGTGAGCATAACATGATTGTTTCATTGGTATTTAGCATAGTATTATAGTCGATATTCATCCACAGTCCCTGAATTTAACAGTTTCTTCAAGAAGTTAAACATGGAGTTATCATAAGGCCCAGGAATTCCACTCCTAGCTATCTGCCCAAGAGAATTGAAATATATCTATCTGTGAACTGGTACATAAATGTTCAGAGCAGTCAAAATATGTTCATAATAGCCAAAAGGTGGAAAAACCCAAGTGTCCCTCAACTGACATGCATAAAGCACATGTCCTGTCTATACAACAAAATATTAATCATTCGAAGACTGTAATACTGATTTATACTAAAACTTGGAAAAACTTTGAAAATATTTTACTAAGTGAAAGAAGCCAGACACAAAAGGAAAAATATTGTCTGATTTACTTATGTATAATATCTAGAAAAGGCGAATATGTAGGCTAGTGGTTTCCAGGGTCTGGTAACAGGGGAGAAATGGGGAATTATTTTTAATGGGGATAAGGTTTCTTTTCAGAATAGTAGAAATGTTCTGGAATAAAAAACTGACTTTTATGCAACATGAATAGACTAAAAATCTCTGAACTTTAATTCATAGTTTAAAAAGGTGAATACTGAGTTTGTGAAATATCTTAACAAAGAATGTCATCCTCTTTATGAATTTGGATTTTTCTTGCATCAGCTATTGAAGAAACCACACTCAATTTATTTTTCCTTGTGTATACGGACCACTATAACTAAGACCAGGGTCTTTCAAATAAGGGGGTGTCTCTGGTAAAGCAAATTTGTAAAATAAAGAGAAGGGTCAGTGGTTTTAAGAAACAGTTATCAACAAAATGGTAATTAGTAAACTGTTAGATTAAATATCTGAGAAGAGTAAAGACATAGTTATATACATGTCACACATAGTTATATATAGCTTATATACTTGTCACTTGTTTCCTCTTCCCCTTCTTTCCCCCTTCCCTCTTCCTCTCCCACTTCTCCCCCTCCCTCTTCTTTTTGTTTGTCTCTTTGTGATTACAGACTCAGGAGGAAAATTCCTCTTGCCAAATAAATATCTCTGCCAAGAAGTTGCAAGAGGGTGCTGAACGCTTTCTTTGGTACTCTATTTCCTTATTGGTATGTTCAGTTCAAATTAAGTATTTGATCTTTTAGCAACAAAGCAAAAGCAATGTAGCCTGGGGATGCTGAAAATTGTTAATTAGGAAAATGACATAGGGAAGGAAAAGAAATTTAGCAAATACTCTTAAGCTTTACATGAAGGAAAGTAATAAACCTCCACATAAACATCTATGTGATTTTATGAAAGCACCATGTTCTTTATTATTAAGTAAAAATCATGAGGAAGCAGAGAAATACTAATAATGGCATATATTTGCCAGAACTAGATAAATTGCCTAAAAATGGAAAGGTTACATTTGTTAATAACTTAACATTATTATTTCCCTCAGGGAAAGTGTTTTCAACATTCTACCCAGTGAAAAGATGCCCTCTCTTCATTCACTGTTTATAAGACCTGGCATACAAGTTTTTACCTAATGAAAAATAATACTCCTTCACTAATATAAACTATTATGTAAACTCTGAGGCTTTTTCTTTCTAGACTTTAGCACCTGAGCCTAATATAATTCATAGCCCTGTCATCAAATTACTGAAATTTCCTTTTTTTAAAAAAAATATTCTTCTTAATTCTCAGCTGATAGCAAGAGTTTTGGGGAGTTGCTATCCAAAATTTAATTTCTTTCATAAAATGTTTTATTATAACAATACTATGCTTGGTTGTAATGCCCAAATTTTTATTTCAAGTTTGTCCAGAAGACATTTCCTTTTAGAAGAAAAATAATCTTTGTGAGTCATTGCATCCATATAATTTTGATGGTTATTTACAAGGTGGTCAAGTTCAGTTGTCTATAAGGAATAACAAACGTTAACATACTCAACACACTGAAATCCCAATATAGAACTGATTTTAAATGGTGGACATATAAGAATTTTGTTAGAACACTACAAAAAATATTCCATGTTCAGCAATTAATACCTATGTCCAGTCTCCTTTAAGGAAAGAAGAAAGAATATGATAGTAATGAAAATTACCACAGTAGAGCTGCTTTTGTCCTCCATTTCTAGCTATAGAAAGATATATTTTAAAAATGTAAAAAGTGTGTAGATTAAGAAGTATACAACAGAGGGCTAATGGGATGAAGGGAGTTTCTGCAGGAAATTAGAAAAATGTAACTATTTCATAATGGTAGTTTCTACTAGTCATAGTCCACTAGTAGTATTATAGCTAGATAGAGAGTAAAACTGAATGGACCAAGTAATAAAGCTTTGCTCTAGAAAAGGAGAGGGATTATGTATTATGGTAATTGATGCTGTGGTAATGTCAGACATGGGAATATTTAAGGTCAGTGACCAGTGTATAAGAAGCAAATGGAGGCAACAAAAATATGGCAAACAAAACATATACACAGAAATTCAATTCTTCCCCCAGTTTCTGAAACTATTCTACCTCCCTCTTATTGTTCTACTTCCCTCTTCCTTACTAGAAAAACTACCTTGAGCTAGTTCTAACAGCCCAGACTTAACTCTTCTTTATAGGAATGTGACCACAAATCCTTTTGATGTTGACAGAGAAGATCAGGCACCACCAAGTCCCATTGCATTGAATCAATGTAATAACCCATGAAAAATGATTACAGCATAGTATCTGTGTCAAATATTTTGAGTTACAGTCATAGTTCTTCCAGCATCTAAGAAATGAGAAGGCATATTAATTCAAGACATCAGTGATATTATTATTTATAGCATCATTACTAAATAGTTGATGACTTCCCAACTCTTTCTGCAGGTTTTTATCTTTTTTACGTTTGACTGGTTCTATTATCTTCTGACTTTCAGTTTCAGTATCACATCAGATATGGGATCCTTTGAAAATCAGGAAGAAAAAGCAACATATATACAAGGGAAATATCTTTAAAATATAATACTGTATTGTGTTGTGAGAGATTTTTAAGAATCCCTGTTGCCCTAGGGGTTAAGTCTTAGGGCTACCACAGGGAAGGCCCACCTTAATGGCCTGAGTTCAGTCCCGGCTAGGGAGCTAATCTGCATGGTACAACAGATCTCTCCTGTTTTGCCCACTGCTCCTCTTAGCAGTGTATTTCAGCATATCTGTCTGTTCTGCCCCCCACTCTGTTTCTGGATTATATGGGGGTGGTGGAGAATAAGGAATTCATTAAAGGACTTTCTCTCAATATATTTCTATTATTGTATAGATTTCTATAATTCTGTGATTCATTTATTTTAATGCTCATTAAATGTAAGTTAGCAATAATTGAGAAAAAAAGAATTTAAGACTCAACATAAATCTTCTATGAAAAATAGATGAATAGCAATATGTCCAGTGACTCGTTCTCCACGTACAGTCATGTACCAAGTTCCAGGAGTTGTCAGTTTGACCTTCCTCAGTGTCCAGTGGCCCTACTGACTCTAGTAAGAATCTGGTGAATTTTCCATTCGGGATGCCTCAGGAACAAAGCCTAGTGAAAAAAACATCTGACAGTTTTTTCCCACTGATGGAATACTCCGTGATGAGGCTTAGATCACAATCTCCCCAAGGTGTCAGAGGCTCAACTTGGCTCACTTTCAGAGCTGACCAGAGCGCTCAGGGCTCTTTGTCCAGGGTTACCCCTGTTTAATTTACCAGCCCCCTTTTCTAGAGTACCTAGATGAACCAAGCCCAAGGGAGGCCTGACCTGAACTGGCCTCTGGAAACAGATACCTGTATACTGAGCAAATTAAATTGACCTTTGTTCTGCTAACATAAGCTCTAAAACACAAACATGTTTCACAGAACAATACTTACATGACAGGCGTACAGGGTTCTTTAAAATGTATTTCATGTGAAGGAGGGCAAAATGTACAGTTTTTTCCTAATGGAAATAGAGTACAGGATGCTGTCTAATGAGAAATGAGATATTTTACATACCTATTTCAGAAACTGAGAGGGTAGAAAAATGTCAAAATTTACCAACAGTTACTTTCAGAATGCAGTCATCCATTTAAAACATTAGTGATTTATAATACTGGAAGAAAAGAAAAGAAAAGAAATTCCCCCAGTTTCAGTCTTGAGATATTTTGTGTTCTCTAGAAAGTGTCAATTTACTGGGTTTTAGTTTCTGGTCCCACAAGGACCTTAAATAATACTACTCTGTGAGGTGTTAGCCAGTAGCTTATAGAAAATGTTTTCTTGCCAAAGGCACAGAACGTGGATCTTGAGTTGTCCCACAAGAAGTAACTGACTCTGAAGGTGTCAGGAGTAAAATGACTCCATCTTATAATCTCTCCCAGAGGCAAGGAGCTTCTCACTTCCAGAATAAATTGATGGTGAGATCCTTTTCCTAGCTAGCGGGATGATGATCAGCAAAGCTTTCATTTCGACTTGCGACAAGAGAAAAGCTGCCGTCCCAACTGGCAGGTGTATGTGATTTGTGAAATGGAAGGTTTTATAACCTGGCACACAGAATGGTTCCACAGAAAGTCTTTGTGTGTTATAAGTGCCACTATTTGTAAATTGCACTCATATGGGGATACCACTACCCCCTCCCTCCTGTAGATATGTGTTTGATTCTTCCTTGCAGTTTCCCAGTGTGACACTCTGTTTGATAGCCCCTAAGCATCTCATTCCATTTAAAACCCCTCTCTGGTATTCATATGTGTAAACCATAGTGCAGCTTGACATGAGCTGTAAAAGACTTTCATTTTTGTTTTCTATATCCATTTAACACTGAGAAAATATCATTGACTTCTTGTACAGTTAGTGACAAAGAGACACAAGATAGAAGCTGTAACTACACAAGTGGGATTCCTTAGCCTATTTTTTACTTTTTCCTTGGACTGGAGTTCTCATACTGAGGTGTGTAAGACTCATTTATGTTACTTGCTAAAAGTAATGGGAATAATAGCATAGGGCTCAATATGCACAAGGCAGTTTTGTAAGAATTCCACCTATTTTAACTGATTTTTTTCTCACGCAACCCTTAAATATTATGTTTATTCTGTTCCACAGCAAAGAATGTGCAACTACAGAGAAATTTTGTCGGTTGCTCAAGGTTTATACTTAATAAAGTCTGGAGCTAGAATTCAAACTGCGGCAGTTGGTTTCAGTCTATGCTCTTACCCACGATGCTGGTCCCTAAGAAAATGCCTTGTTTCCTTATCCAGAAATTTTCAGATCAGAGAATTTGGGCTAGAGCTCAGGAATCCAAATGTTTTGCATATACTTCCCCAACCTTCAGATGTCCCTTGGGACAGGGCTTCTCAAATCACTCTCTGAAGAGCATTGACTTTGGGATTCAAATACATCATTTGGTTTTCAGTAGTTCACATATTACAATGAAAATTCCCGTATGTGACATTACAAACTAATAGTTTTTAAACAGTAGAGTAAAATACAGGAAAGATGTGACTTGAGACGGTGTTTGATGTATAGAAAATGTTAGGCATCAAAGGAGAAGATTGATGGTGAGAAAAGCCACAGGAGGAAAACAGACATCATCTACTTTATAATTTTCCTTGGAGCTAGATTTTCACAAGACTGCTCAATACCAAGTTTGGAAATTAGAACATAAATTTCTTTCTCAAGTGGGTTTGAGAAAAGCCAGTGAAAATAATGGCAGAGGGCTTACATTAGAGTTATTTATGAGATGGTAGTTTCCTGACTTTGGGATCTAGCTGTTCTGTCCGAATGGTAACTACTAGCCACGTTATTTAGATTACTTATAATTAAATAAAATTTATAATTCAGTTTTCCATCACCCTTGCCACTTCTCAAATGTTCAGTAGCCACATATGGCCAGTGGCTACCATATTGGACAGCACACAAATCTCTAATCTTGCCTTCTTTACAGAAAATTCTATTCACCATTACTGATCTACAGATCTTTTACTGACTTGTCTCATATTTTTTTCCTTACCATTAGCAAACTCTTCCCTGTTAATTAAATGATGACTACTTAATACATACATTTTTGCCTGTTTGAAGAACACTCAAAGATGTAATTTGTAATCTTGCAATATTGACTACTTACTATTGTATCTATACAGGATTTGTTATTTTCCCACTGTTTGTTTTATGTGAGATTCTGAGAGGGGATTAGAATGTCGGGGACTGTGTGAAAATTATAAACCATAATGGTCTTCCCTTAAATGTGAACAAACATAGGCTATGGGACTTCTGAGGACTGGGTACCCAGGATGAATGCACCAGAGAACCAGGGACCACATCAACACCATAAACATGACCTTGAACAGTCCATATTTAGCTTGGATGTGACTTTTCATCCTCCATTATTATTGCAAGTGGTAGGTGATAGATTTTTTTTTAATTTCCTGCCCTGATATATCAGAAATGTCTTTATTATATTCACATACACAACACAAACTAAAGCATCTGTTGAGTAAGCCATGTGAGGGCTTACTGGGTCTTTAAAGACTCTTCAGCAGCAAGTTATCTCAGTTCCAGTATTCCTCCTCTAGCAGATAACAAGAGGTTGACCAAGATTCAGCTTCCTGGGCCTGGACTTTTCTGGCCTTCTACCGGATCCCAAACCCATGAAATTGTTACAGTGCTGGCCTACCATTTCAGGGCCAGATTCCTAGAGTTATCTTAGACCCTTCACTGAAAGTGTGGCTCAGCACATAAGTATTTATTCTAAGAAGCGTGTTTTACACAAGACCCAGTTAGTTCTAGTCTATGTCCACTGATAGAAGCATCAAATAATTGGAATAGACTTTTGGTAAATGCAGTCACTCTTATCTGTTGTATGTTTAAAAGTTTTTTTTTCTTTCAGCTTCACATATGAATTATTATATTATACATACAATTATAAGCTATGGTGAGTAATACCAGTCCTTCCTCTCATACTCAGTAGAACCTAAATTAAAACTCAAAGTCATTGAAACTTAGAACTGAAATGGCATTTTGAAATTACCTACTTTAGTTTCTACTCTTCTAAACAAGGAACTGTATTTCAGAGAGGCTAAGAAATTTACCCAATATTCCCAAGATAATTAAGAGGATTGAAACTACCATCACATATCACCTAATTCTTCTTCAGTACTAGTTCACTGTGAGATCCTTGTCTGTAGGAGTAAAGATAAGCACTATTACATAGATAGTATGGAGTATTTTATTCCTCTTGAGGGAAGAAACTTGGACTTCAGTTCCAGAAAAGGCCCAATTTAATAACAGCTAATGCACATATGGTGCTAAGCATATGCAAGGCATTGTCCGAAGCACCATGTATATTTATTTGATTTCATTTAGGCCTCATGACACTAGGAATTCCTATTATTATTTCCATAGTATATATATGAGCTGAATCACAGTGAGATTAAGTAACTTGCCTGAGAGCAAACAGCTAATACTTGGCAGAATCTCAATTCAAACTAAAGAAAGAAAGTTCCAGAGTCTACACTCCTGCCACATTGTGGTAAGATAAAATAAGGCTTATATCTGGGGTCACCAACCAAGATGAGTAGATGCTGATAAGAATGAAAAAGCTTCTATGTGCAGAGAGTACTCAAATCTAAGGTAAATTTTTAGTAACATTTTTGGTTAGCATTTATGAAAATGAAAGCAGTTATTTTCATTAAATCATTCATTATTGAAGGCACTGTAGCCTTTTTTTAAACTAACACCTTTTAGTGATCTTTATGAGTCTAGCAACCAAGTAGGCAGAGAAATAAAACCTGCTACTTTGATGACAATACTGAGCAGTCATTTCTCACTAGCTACAACAGAACTGGCAGACTAATGCCAGTCTCTGCTCTCTGGGGTGCAGCCCTTCAGAACAGAGACAAGCCACATAATCAGGAGAATTTCCATTTGAAACGGTTTGAGGTTGTTAGTCTGGAAATGCTATTTCTGCTTTCTATGGATGTGTTATCACAGTGAAAAGGGGGGAAATGTTGTGATGAAAATGAACTCACTTACTTTAATGTAAACAGGCTGGTCTGTATGTAGGGTCAGTCTTTGGGCCAATAAATGTCTCAAACTAGAGGTCAAGAAAAACCGATTCCCAGAATTCCCTCATTCAGTATGGGTATGTCATGTACATAAGGGTGATGACATGAGTATTTGACATATTTAATTCAAGAAGTATAAAATGTGGAGAGTTTTTTTTTTTTTTTTTTTTTCAGGAGACTGTGAGCTCCTCATTGAGGGGAGGCGTGGTTCATGCATCTCTACTTTCTGCCTAGAATCCCCATAGCCTTGGGTTTAAGTAGATGAAGACATGGATGCAACTGGATCTGAAAATGGGAGTACCTTTGAGGGAGGGAGTCACAGGAATGGTTCTTCATTGCTTAATCAGGGTTGTTGGTGCAGAACTAAGTTTTGACTCCTTAGTTCCTGATTTAGCTTTCCAAAATCTAACCAGATAGTAACTTCCCTGAATCACTACACTCTTAATTAAAAATCCTCTCTCTAGGTTAATAAAGATAAGGTTTAATATTTGCATAATTTTTATAAAATCTAGAGCTAAATATACGTTATTAATAAATCTTTTCATGATCATATAATCCATGGTGAATAAAAAGTATTTGATTAAGAAACACACATCTATCTCTGAATTCCCATCGTGACTTTCATATCTTGGAACTCTTTCTATCTCTACCACCACTGAGGGTTAACTATAGCCACATTTCTTTTTCCGTACACCTGTCCCTGTCTTCCTTTTGTCTCCTCCACCCTCCAAATAGTTCATTTGCAGTCATCTAAAGTATGTTTTTAATCAAAATGTCACGGAGAATAAATCCTATATAAATCTCTCTAGAGTGACCATGTGTCTGTCATAGGACTTCAATCACTTCCAATTATAGAAGTATTTATTGTCAATCAAAATATTCACAGAGGAACAAAGAGTCTTGATAACATGGATGAAAGAAAATCTCTGGGTAGTGAATTATTATTCATATAAGGTATTTGTCAAACTTTTATATTTATCCAAATCACCTGAGAACTTGCTAAAAGGTAGATACTGAATGAGTAGATCTGGGATGGAATCAAGTTGCTATACTTTCCAGGTCATATCAACACTTCTGTACTGTAATATACACTTTGAGTAACCTAAACCTAGACTGTGATTCCTTATATTTCCAAGTATGAAAATAATCTTAAAAACTAATTATTGGCTATTGACAAGAATATAAATTGTATAGCCATTATGGAAAATGGTATGAAAATTCCTCAAAAAATTAAAAATAGAAATCCCAAGCAATCCATTTATCCCACTTCTGGGATCCCACCCAAAAGAATATGGAGACACTAATTCAAAAACATATATGCACCCCATGTTCAATGCAGCACTATTTATTTTTGCCAAGATTGGAAACAACATACATGCTCATTGACAGATCATTGGATGATGAAGATGTAATATACCCACTAAAGATGAAATGCTGTCATTGCAACAATATGGATGGACATAGAGGACATTATACTTAATGAAATAAATCTGAGGAAGACAAATACACATGATTTCACTCATATGTGGTATATGAAGACAGAGTGAACCAAATAAAATAAAAGTTTTATAACACCGAATTAGTGGTTACCAGAAGGTAAGGGAGAGGGGAGGTGAGTAAATAAAGTAAAAGGGGTCAGTTTTATAGTGAAGAATGGAATTAGATTTTCAGTGGTAAACAGAAATCTACATAATGTATTACAGTTTTAAAAATCTAACTAAAAATTAATGTTTAAAATATAAATATTGGCTTTATTCTGATTAAAAATGTTAAAATACATGGAAGCAAAAATTCTTAATCTCACCAACCAAAAACTCAATTGGTATTTATATGGACTGTATAGGTACTAGATCAAGCTTAAAGTTTAAATTGCTGTAAAGCTGTCTTTAAATTGCTTTAAAATTACTCAATCCATAGCAATTTTTTATTCATAAAAAATAAATGAGAAAATAAATTAAAAACCTGTAATCTTGTCACTTGCACACAAATATTAACATATTAATCTTTTCTCTCCATAAACACATACTCAACCCCAGTGCCATGACCACTGCACCATATACCAAGATTATAGGTTGATCAAAAGATACAGATACAGCTAGGTAAAGTTGTTTGATGTAAAGATCGTAAAAAATTTAGTGTAATTGTTAAATAGCATGAAGAGCTTTCCGAACTCTCAGAATCCCCCCTGGGCACACATCCCTGGCAGTTGCAGAGGGTGAGTCATTCATTTACTCCCCTGGAATTTTGTTGAAAACAAGTGTTATAGTTCACTGCATCTTGTGATGATGAAGTCTTTCTCCAGGGAGGGAATCATGTCCTGACTTAGGCTGTTTTTCAGCTCAGGCAAATTGATAGGCACATGCTACTATGAATACTTTTGAGGCATTTTCTGATTTCAGATCTTACATATTTTTCTCAACACCTTAATTATATATCAATGTCAAGATAATGAGTCAGATCATAATTTTATGGAAAAATAAAGAGAAAAATTTACTGGAAGTGATATCCTATGGGCTTAATGGTTGATTATGAACACATTCTGGCCTGCCAGAGGTCAATATGCGTTTCCTCTTTATCCCTTCCCAGAAGTTCATGGTAATTGCGAAATCTAACGATAGGTATGACAATAAGACATTTTCTCACTAATTCTAATTACTTTAAGTGGAGGTGAAACAGCCACATCTTTGCAGTTTTCCAATTGAATCAATGTCAGTCAGGAAGCAGGAGGCCAGGAGGGCAAATTTTCCTGAGTGCTAATAGCTGAATAACCCTCTATTTCCTCATATGAAATGATTACCTTTGATGTTCATTACTGCCAAGTTGCTCTGAATTGGAAATAGGGATCTGTGCTGATGGATGGAGGTAACGATATATAAATCAAATTCTTGCAAAGCACAGAAGACAGACATGCACACATTCACACCCACATTTTTGAAGGATAGTTAGAGCCTTTCCTTGGCACTGGGAATTTGTATGTAGCGTTTTTGATCTTGGATCACTAGGGGGCTACATAGGGGTAGAAAAAAAATTCAGATGACCCAATTTCCAGTTTTATTCCTTCCATCTAGTATGTCACCATAATTCTTCAAGTTTGCTAACCAGTATGCTTCTGGGTCTCAAGGGCTACAGTCAAAGTGTTGTCTGAAACTGCAGTCTCAAGTGAGACTTGACTGGGAAAGTTTCCACTTCCAAGCTAATGTGGTTATTGGTAGTATTTGGTTCCTTGTGGATTAGCAGTCTGAAAGCCTTGGTTTCATATGGCTGCTTGTCAGAAGTTACCCTCAGTTACTCCCCAGATGGACTTTTCCATCATGGCCTTTGCAACAGGAGAGAAACTCCCCCAGCAATCAAGACAGGAACTATATATAGTCTCATGTACTGAAACAATGAACACATAATGATAGCTACCCTATCACCTCTATTATAAGTTACAAGCAAATGTCTTTCTGGTTCTGGTTCACACAAAGGTGAGAATACTATATATATGATATAACACATGGAAGTTATATATACGTACACACGCATATATAATATATAATAATACCTTCATCTCATAGCAATTTCTTTGTATTGTCTGTATATAGAAGCAAACTCACTTTAAGGAATTGGTGCATGCAATTTTGGGAGTGCTAAGTAAGTCCTAAAACTATAGGGCGAGACAGGCTGGCAGGCTTGTAATTCAGGATACAGTTTTGAAGCCGATTTTTTTCTTTTTTGGGAAACCTTTCTTAAGGCCTTCAACTGATTGGATGAGGTTCATCCATATTATTAAAGGATATCTCCTTTATATTGAGTTAACATTATCCACAAAATACCTGTAAACAACCGAAGTTAGTGTTTGATTAAATAACTGACAATATAGCCCAACCCAACAGATTAGTTTCCTGGGGCTGTTATAATAAAACCCCAGAAACTGGATGACTTAAAACAACTAAAATATGTTCTGTGACCTTTCTGAAGGCTAGAAGTCTAAAATCAAGGTGTCTTCAAGATCATATTGCTCAAAACCTCTTGACTTTGTCCAAAGTCCAGAATACTTGGAGACAGGTGGCTTTAAACCTCATCTTGACAGAACCTTAGAAAAGATCCATCTTCCAGAATCATATTAGTAAAGCTCTTTGTAATGGGTATATTTCAATGGCAATGACAATGACAATTAATTTAGAATGAGAAATAAGATTATTAGATATTCTGGAATACCTGAGTTGGCCATTAGTACTTATACTCCGTGAAGCTTATTTCTTATAGGGATTCCATCAGAATGCAGGTTACTTTTCACAGGCAAATTTCAGATCAAAGAATACATAATAAGTGCAGGATTAGAACATGGCAAGTGAATATTATCTGATAAGAACACTCAGGTGCAGCAAGCTCTAGGAGTCTTTTCCGCCCTTCTTCACAATAGGAAATGCCTCTTACCAACTTCCCAGACTCAGAAGTGGATAGATAAGCAAACAGTACAAATCTGTTTTTATATTTTCCAGGGTAACTCTACATCCTCTTTTCACACCACTCTTCTCCATAAAAAGACAATACCCCTCAACAAACATAGGCATGTTCACATCCTATCTTAGTGCTTCTGATGCATTTCCCCTATTAATTCTCCTGATGACTGGCCACAACCATGCTTGGGGGAAAGCATCATGTTCCTCCCCTCCAAGTTCTATAAAGGGGAGCACATCTCTTATTTCCACATCCTAACAAGATTCTAGACATTGGAATTCTCTGACATATGTACAGCTTTTACATGATCTTGTACAGACTGAAAATAATCTTGTTGTCTAATCTAACCCTCTCATTTTATAAATTATTGGAAAAGGTCATGAAATGTTCAAATATGCAGAGGAAGTGAGTGACAGAGTTGAAGCTGAACCTGGCCTCTCTGCCTCTCATTTGCTATCTCCCTCTCTTCTAAGCTGCCTCTAGCCACTAGGTTTTCCAGGTTTCATTTGCTTCTGCCACATGCCCAAGTAAACTCACTGATAATGATCTGTCCTTTTCTTTATCCTTTGCTTCATTCTCCCCCTTACAGGGTAGAATGTCACAGAACCAAATCACTGAAATGTAAAAACATTTAGAGGGTTTGGGTACTTTTTTTTTTTTTTTCATTTCTTGTCAAGGAGAGAACACATCTCTTTGTCATCAAGACAAAGTGGATTCTTTAAGAGGATTGTTTTCAACAAGACTGCTCTGCAGTGGATATTGGCCATGACCTCCTAGAAAATGAATTGAGCCATTCAAACATTTTAGTAGCCTGGTACTGAGAATTCATTTTCTCATTCTAATGAAAGATGACTATTTCTTCAATCATAAACTTAGTCTGATTTTATTTAAATATTGCTAAATGTCATCAACTTAGGATCTATTGTGCTGACCGTTGAAAATATAAGCAAATAGTCACTTCCTAAGCTTGATTGGCCTTGATGTGACATGACATACAGGAAAATTTATTCTTTCTTTCAGTTCAATTAAGGGGAAACAATCTCCAAGACAGCAAAGGTTCTGATGGCCTAGGTTTATATAGATTACAAAAATGTCTTTTGAAAGAAAAATTTATTTTTAAATGGCCCATTCCCCAATTTGAGTGGGAAAAACAATTTTTCTTAGAAAATGTACTGTTACTGATGAATACCAGAAGTCAGTTCCTATCTTTGAGTTAATCACAACAACTACAAGGCTGAGTGCTCACCCATCTTTTATTGTTCCACAGGCATAAAATGTGATAGGATAGAGCAGGACAGCAGACAGTGGGAGCATACAGATGGGGTTACACCAGCTGAGTTGGAATTCCACCTCCTTCGCTTCTTAACTGGGTGACTTTGACAATGTACGTGACATCTCTGTACCTCAGTTTCCTCATCTGGTTGGTATGTGGTTAGTATGATAAGGAACCACATCTGCTTTCAGAGTTGTCGTAAGAATTAAATATTTTGATACCTGTATTGTATAAGAAGAGTTCCTGCTGTTAATAAAACCAAGTAAATATTGGCAAATATAATAATTGTAAGAACATGTAACACTTTTAACAGATAATATTCCATGTAGAGTCCAAACTATGATATCATTCAGGAAGGCCTGCTATGAATTATATTATCTACCTTTAACATTATTGGAGTAACTTTTAAAATTGACCTTGGGATTTTATTTACATCAATTATTGATTTATATTCATGTAATGGACCAAAAATAAATGTCAGAGTCAGATAGATCAAGAGTTAAATCATGGCTCTGTCATTTATCATCTCAGAAACCAAAGGATAAGCATTACTGTATCTTGGGTTCTGAGCTACAGAATGAATATTAATTCTTACCCATACTAGTATTTGTTCAGTATGTACTATATATCAGGCATTAATTTAAGTACTTTAGATGTAAGAATTCATTTCTTCTTAACAACCATCCTAAGAAAAAGTAAGTCTGTGTCCCAGCTGACATAATTAATAAAAGGCCAAACTGGGATTGAAACCCAGCTTCAAGAATCTATACTTTTTATCACTGCATGTATAATCAATTCATTCCACAAATATTTATTTCATATCGCACACATGTCTAGGTAGTTGGGATAAGCAATATATAAAACAAAAAAAAATAAACAAATGCCTACTGACAAATGTAGTTGTCTGTGGTGACATGTGAGCTTATATAGATATATAGATAGATATAGATATAGGTATCCATTTGAAATATAAAGTAAGCCACAAATGTAAATCACATGTATAATTTTAAATACTCTGGTAGTCACATTATGAAAAGAAACAGGTTAAATTAATACTAATATTTTATTTTACCCAAACACTCAGAACATCATTTCAACATATAGTGAATATGAAAACTTATCAATAAGGTCATTTTTAAAATATAGACTAAGTTCAAAATCCAATGTGCATTTAACACAGCACAGCTTAATTTATGCTAGCTGCATTTTAAAGGCTTGATAGTGCAGGTGGCTGGCGACTACCTTACTTCCAGAGCAAATCTACAAGGTAGTTGTGAATCCATGAAAAAAGCTCAGTGCAAAGACTCAGAGTGGAGAGAGAGCTTTATACTACAAAGTGGCTGGAGCTGAGTGACGAAGAGTATGGTCAAGATGAGGTTTGACAGGGAGGCCAGGTGTCATAGAAGACCTGCACCTTCAGGTCATGATCTAGGTGACTCACCTGGGAAACAGCTGGATTTCTTTGCCTTGTAACTTTAAAATGCAACTCCTTGTGTCTTTCATAGTCCATCTGAGTCCTGAATCCTGCAAGTATGTAATGAGTAGCCAAGTCACCCCTAAATCTTGTTAGCAAGAAATTGTTAGTGATCTTTTCATTGTTTATTTTATCAGAACAAACTAATGGCTCAAGTCATCTGAGGTGTAAGTGGCTGTAATACTAAATTTCAATATAGCGTTCAGTGTGTGAGCCAATCAAATTTCACCTTTATAAATAGTATGCATGTGTAATCAGCTTTGAGATTTGATGTGAAATGAAGCATTTTCATCCAGGGTTGGTTTAGTTCATTAAAGCTGGCTTTGATTTTAATTCTAAGTGATGCTTTTAGCTTGCACAACCGTTAAGATGGAATGAAATTATCTGATTCCAAATATTTATCCCTCCCCTCAATATCCTGAGAATCCAGTATGTGTCTGGGTTCATGTCACACAAAGTGCATTTGTTAGTATAAGAATGGAATGGTTACTATATTTTTTCTTGCATATTTATACAGCACATTCAAGTTCAAGGTTAACAGAAATTTTATAAGCTGAAGAACCTGGGAGCACTCGAGTCCACAGAATCTTTTCTTTCCTTTTGGAACATACCTAATATTAAAACACTTTTTTAAAACTGATGATGTACCATCATTTTATATCCTTGTTTTTATAAACTTAATAATATTGAATTATGTATTAACAGCTCCCAAAGACCTATTCTCTTATCTGATAATGCTGACTACTGGATTTCCCTGCTTAACAAAAGTCTGCCTATTCATTTCAATCCTGTCACACAGAGTAGAGGTCTGTGTAAAATTATCAGAAGACTTAGTTCAGTTCTGAACTAAGTGAGTGAAACTACCTGGAAGTCTTGTTTGTGAAAATTGACAAATATCTATGTTCCTTATCCTCATCCTTGTATTCTCCGTGGTTCATTTGTTTGTTCATTTCTTTTTTTACGTAATCTATTGAGTTTTTATTTAAGATACTAAGTTAAGTGTTATGAGTGCATTTAACAAATATGTAAGGGGGTCCTACTTGAAAGTGTTACATATGGGATCATAATGTGATTTAGAAGGTGCTGAATGTTCCAAAAAGTATATAAAAAGTGATATGGGAATTTAGAAAAGGCAAAACCTCCTATGAGAGTCAGCAATGTGGTTATAGTGGTTGGTTTTCAAAAAATGTGTAGAATTCCAATGAAAAGATCTTTGAGGGGGTAGGCATTTGAGAAAAGGAAACCTTTCAAAAAAGTTTATGCTGTTTTAAAACTGAAATCTCCCTAAGCTAAGCATAGGATGGGGAATAAATGGGAGAAAAGGTGACTGGCATCTGGTCCAAATAAAAGCCTTGAATGGCAGACTGAGTATAAATCTTATTTATGGAAGATAGGAAGACTGAAATTTTTTTAGCAAAGAAACTGCTGATCTGTAGACTTCTTTTTTTTTCCTTGCAAAACATTTGGGATAAATGGTAAGGAAAGTTGACAGGAAATAGGGAGACCAATGGCAAATTAATGGTTATCATCCATTGTTAAAATAATAAATCGGGGTTGACACCACTAATCTTCATGATATTTTGCAGACCTAGGGTGAAAATAAGTGGAAATGTTGATGATGCCACCTAAATTTCTGATCAGGCCAGTGTGAGGAAAGAGAGTAAGTGACTAATTTGCAGGGAAGATGATACATTTTAGGCAAGCTAAATCTGGCAATCTAGCCAGTAGCCTCACTAGATTGCTGAATTCAAACCAAGCTGAAGTGAAAAGAGAACTCAGGAAGAGCAGTAGAGATGTAGCATTCTAACTCTTCTTCTCTAGATAAGACCATTCTAACAAAAGTCCACACAGACCAATTTCAGATTGTAGCTTTTGGTTTTCATTCTAATTAGAAAAAAATGAAACCAGAGTTGTGTTGCTTCATAAAAAAAAATTAAATTTAAAAAACTGAGATTAGGACATTGAAATGCCAGACTTCTATTTTTTCCTTAAAAAGAATTTCCTTTTGTGACAAGGAAGATGTGTTCCTTTCTTCAAAGAATGGGCAGTGTACCTACACTAGAAGAGGAAAATACCCTAGTTTTCTGGGGAAGAGATTTTAAGATTGTCCCACTATTTCATCAATCCTGGTTAACAAGTTGTGTTTCACTGTCTTCCTCTCTGCCTTTCCAAAGCTATCTATTCTAAGTTATGTTTCAACAAACTTCATTCATAAAGCATCCTGTTGTTTATACTCATAGGTTTTTATTTTTTAATTATTTAATAATAGATTTATAACCATTATTGACATTTATTTAGTGATCTGCAAGCCCCCCCAGTAAGATTCTATATCTTTGAGCGTTTAGGCTATTGTTCATTTCCCCAGCCTGCAAGTACTTTGCATGTAGTGAAAGATTGATAAATGACTCAGAAAAGAATGTATGTTCAATAACCTAGTTTATAAAGGATATCCTATATGCCAGGCAATGTTCTAAATTCTTTTAAGATTTATTTATTTATGCATATAAGCTGGGGTGTATGCCAGAGGTGTGGAGGGGGATGAGATAATTCACCATAGACAGAGTGGGGAGCAGAACAGGCGGATCTATTGAAATACACTGCTGAGGGGAGCAGCGGGCGAAACAAGAGAGGTCTGCTGCACCATGTGGAAAGGAACCTGGCCGGGGATTGAACTTTTGCTTCAGTGGCTGCTGATAGCTTCATATTGCTGAGATTTAACCCCTTGAGCCAACAGGGGTTCTAAATTCTTTACACATGTTAGCTCATCTTTGCACAATCCTATGAGATAGGAACTGTTATTTTGTCCCAGGGAAGGTGAAGACATACACTTTCTTGCTGGTCCTTTAAGTAGCCAAGTTAAGATACAAACTCAGGAGGCCTGGCTTCAGAGCCTATGACCTTAATGACTGTGTATATTCCCTCTTGCAGATCTACAGCATGTGTCCTAATGTCATAATGTGTTTGTCAGGTACAATGAGGAGGAGAAAGGGGCAAAAGAAAGTTTAGAGCACAGTCATTATAATCACAGAATATGACTGCATATGAGTCATAACTGAATATCTTAGATTCCTCATATAAAATGGCTCAAATGTAGTCTTTTTTTATGAAATTTCCGTGGGTACTAAATGAGAAAATGGACATAAATATGCATGATAAAGATGAACCTATGTAATGATGGTGCAGGTATAATCCTAAGGGACATAACTCACCTACTTCTTTTCAGATCAAAATTTTACCTTCTATCTGGGAGTAATATCTTGGCATCTGCCTTCCTGTATTTGGTTCAACAACATTATTTTTCCTGAGAGCAATGATTCCTAACAATGTGAAGCTACCCAATAACTATTGTGAAAGACAGAAAATAGCACTCATGCACACTAGTGAAAATGTGCGATGAACAAAAAAAAAGGCCTAATAATTTTATAAGTGAAAATGATCTCCCTCAATTATTAAATTGCAAGCATTTCTTAGTGTCTTATTATAGAGTAATCATTAACCTATTAACCCATTTACTCTTCAGGTGACACAGTGACATATTTATCTTTATCAGCCAACCTAATATGTTGTATATTTTCTGTAGGTGTTGAAGTACATAGCTAAATAAGCACATGGGTAGGAAAGATATGTCATTTTCAAAAGATACTTCGTTGATTTGTTTAAGAATGTCTTTTTCTAGTTCTTTGAGACTTTCCTGATAAGGTGGTACTTAAAATCACAATTATAGCACACAAAAAGATGCTGCTCCACTGAAAGAGAAGAAATAAAAGTGGTTGATAAGACATTATGCTTCAACTCTTTTATTCCTTGGATAAAATAATGTATGTAATGTTAATATGAGCCAGGTGAGGACAAGAGAAAATAATAATTTTACTGCAGTGAATCTTTGTGTGCAGAATTTAAGGACAGGACCTATTCTTATTATTTAGAGGAGAAAAAAGTATCTGATTTATAATATCTACTTATCTTCTTAGAGGAATGACTAGTGTAATGTTGGAAAACCTTTGCATAGCATATTAATAATTTGAGAGTTAGGATTTATCAAGAGGTCTGAAGTTCATATTCATTTTCTTTAACTTTTTCCTCACCACTTTTAAATTATGAACTTGGGAGTAATTTTTTAAGGTATTTGGTGGGTCTGTCATTTTTAACAGTAGCATTTACAATGTATGTTTTGAAATTGAATGGGTATATATGACAGTTACAACCAGATGACCTATAAGATATTATTAGTTTCTACACAAAATCAGCTAGGATATGGCATTTTAAAATTCTGTAGTCATAAAATATAAACTTTCAAAATACTAATTGAAACTCAATAGGAAGCAGTGTAGCATCTAAGAAGCCTAGTTTACTGCTTTGAATCGCACTCTTAATAAATTTCACTATGCTAAAATGATGACTCTTATTTTTGCCTGCGTTAAAATCATTTTAGAAGGTAATTGGTTTAGCTTATTTTAATACTGCCTGATCATATTTCTTTTGCCTTTCAAACAAAGAATAAGTTATCATTAAATTATTGTTACATGGAGAAGTCATGTATTACAAATATTAGAGAGTATAGAATATAAAATGGACTTGAGAAGAATAAATACACTTTACACAGGAAATTCACTACGAATTTCACTATATTGTTATTTAACTCATTCAAATATATTTCTACTTGATGGACTAGAATTACTCAGTAACCCATTTTAATTATTTTAAATTCACTAATGCAAAAATATATAAAAATACATAAAATAAAGCATTAAAGGTTCTACTTGGAAGTCACCTGATTTTTAGTTTCATAAGTGATAGTGAATAATATTTGCTCTTATTATTTTGAACATTAAAAAATAAGGTATATTAATAGGCTATGGTGGAGGATTACTTGGTAGAGGTGTGAACCTGTATCTCAAAAACATACCTAGGGTGGTATCTCAGTAAACATAATTTAAACATGTATAAATATATAGAAACAGTTTTAAAATAAGGTATATCAGTTGTTTGATTTTTGTTTCTGAACCTGGAGTTAAATAAAGAGAATGCCTAGGTTTTTATATTGTTAATGCAATTTTTGAGTATTGCAATTCCAATAAGCAAACAAATGAATTATGTTAAAAATTGAAGGATTCTCACAAATTATATAAAACTATACAGTATAAGTATAATACAGTAAAAGTGTGCAACTCTTTGTGTACAGTTGTACAATCTTTGAACAGTTCTAGCTAGCTACTTTTCTCTTATCAATACTTAATGTGATATTTTACCACAACCTACAGTTGACTGTAGGTTGGGGCCCAAGTGCCTTGGGACCTGTTAGCAAAGTCTCAATCAGCTCAGCATACAAACTATGTTAATATGTCAGAGGAGATGATGGATGCCATGATGGATAACTACTGGACAAGGAAAATCAGAAGCTGTCACTCAGGTTGATGAGAGAAAGGAATGAAAAGCAGGACTGGATGCACTGAGCAAAACTGTGGTCTAGCTGAGGAAGGGTGGGGATGGCAAACAATCTCAGAGTAGTTAAGGGCTAACTGCTCTCTAGCATCCTAGTACATACATCTAAGCAATTTGCTCCCTGGAGAGATACCAGAAGGCAAAAGAATAAAAGTCACTTTGCTTATATTGCAAATATTATAAAAGGAATGACTCATTGTAAGAGTTGAAAGAATACCATTCTCTAACAGCATCTGCTGTAATAAAACAAATTTATAATCTTTTATCTATAGTCATATTTGGTTGGTTGTCAGGTAGAATATGTGGACTGGGTTTTATGAAATTCAGTAGACTTTAAGAAACTGAACATCTTGGTACATGGATATTTCAGAGCCAATACATTTGTGACATCACATAGTCAATTCAGTTAAGAGGAGGGGAAAATGTCCAAAAAGCTGAGCCATAAGCATGGGAAGCATGTACATGGTATACTAAGCTTTAAGAGAGTTGGCCATTTCTGTTGATAAGACAGGAAGGATTATAGAAACCAAATCAGTTTAAGGCAAAAAGTTCAAGTACCAATTAAGATACAGCCTAATAGAAACTATTTGTCAGCTATTAAATGACTGCAGACATGGAACGTCTGCTTGCTACAGAGATTTGTTTATGTTTTAACTACATGTAAGTAAGAATTTTAAATATTTTCAGATATCAGCTCAACAAAAGTGTTAGAAATTAGGGGGAAATATTGTCATTAAATGTGATATATTGTCTGGGCCTTTGATTTTTCTCTACTACAGTTTTGGTTTTCCTTTTGCTTTAAGACTTAGTTTTTTTTATATATGAAATTATTATAAGTTGGAAATTCTAAATGAAATCTCTCTTAATTACCCTAATGAATAGAAGCAGCACTTGTAATGTAAATGGATAAAAATAATACAAACATTTGATTTTGATATATAATGCATTATACTTGAAAATTTGCCAGATTTTTTTGGTACAGATATGTTGCACATCTATAGAAAAATTATTTTATATCATACTGTATTTTGTCTCCATCTCTTTGTATATATATGATTAGCTGACCATGAAAATTGTAAAATAACATATTGACCTTGTAAATTAAGCCCTGGACTAGAACCAGGTATCACCATAATTCTTACAACTCCTTGCTTTATTACACACTTGGTCTTGATCAAAGCATTTACTTCTGAGTTTCAATTTCCTCATTCAAAGAAATGAAGAATGTCTTTCTTGTTGATCTTGCTATAGGGAGCGAGTAAAATAGGATGTTACTCTACTTTGATAAATGTACGAATTAAGCTTAACAGGCAACAGACAAATGAACTTGGCCTCCATCTAAAATAAAATCCTAGAGTGGAATAGAAATGAAAGTAGAGTTCACTAGAAGAAAATAAGATGTACCCAATCTCTTTCCTAGTTTCATGTAATTCTTTTATTGCTTGGTCAGGGATATAAAAAGGAATATTGCGTGTAAACTTGAACAAATTTGACAGAATGTCTTTTGATCGCTTTGTGTACAAGCTTTATAAATATAGAGTAAATTCAAGAAAATAAAAGAAGAAATATAGCTAAAATTTGCTGAGCACCTCTCTGTGTGAGGCATGGTGCTTGGTATTAGCATGTATTTTCTTGGTTAGTTCTCCTAATTTTGTAACCAGCCTCTGACCAGCAGGATAACATGAAAGAGTGAAAGTATATGCATTAGAACAAGAACCTTGGTTTAAATTCCTATCCCTTCACTTTCAAGCTGTGTGAACTTAAATGAATTATTTAATTATTGCCTTAGTTTTCTCACCTGAGGTCATATATAAATAAAATAGTTTATTCTTTCATAGGGTTACCCTGTGGATTAAATGAATAAATACTTGTAAAATCCCTTAGAATACTGCCTGGCACATAGTTAGCAGTTAATAAATAATAATTGCCAGCAGCTTTTTAAAAGTAATTGTTAAATCTTAAAAATCTTAAAAACTCAGAAAACTTCAGCTCGTTAAGAAATTTTCCCACAGACCTATAGAAATTGAAAAATGGAACATGATTCAGTTCTATTTGAGTCAGAATCACCTCCCTTTATGGTTCCAACATTTTATGCTTTAAACACTTCCACACTAAGTAGTGAGGACTACTGGCCTCTACTGAAGTTATGAGGTAATGGAACAGGTTTATATCACAGCATTACAATCAACTAAGAATGCAGTATTAGATATTTCTTAAATTTTAGGTAAATACTTATAATCACTTCAGCTTCCCCATCACTAGAAACTTCTGACCATGCATGATTTTGTGCAATCCTGGACTTCTGCCACACATAATTCTCTAACATCTACCGCGCCGCCACCTTCGCCTCCTCCCCCCACCTCCATATCTCGCCCCCCATTCACCCTCCATCCTTGCTTGTCTCCCTTCTCTTCTTACTATCCTTCCTGTTTTCTGTGATCTTCTTCACGTTTACATTCCTTATAATTTCTTATTTTGCCTTTACTTTGGTTAATTATCCTTTTTCAGGCTGTTATCTTTAGGACCTCATCTGCCACTTTCAAGTAACTTATTCAAATCTTTATTTACACAAACAAAATAAGAAAATAAAGTTTTCATAAACTTTATATAAAATTAAAAAACTTTGGTACCAATTTTTAAGATATTTTTCCAGCTACTCATCTGGTGATTATATTTACCTGTTTTTAAAACTAGGGGTATGCTCCTGTTATATCCAGGGTAAAATTTTAGGTATTTTGTATGTCTTTAAGATTCTTAAATCTATACCTTAGCTATTTCTCTAGTGTGACAGTTATTATATTTTTTAAACTGAAAACACTCATAACTCCACCACACAAAGATAAGCCATGGTTCTCTTATGGTGTCTACCCTTACTACTATATCTTATGTTTACAGATGCATGTATTTTGTTTTATAAAACTGTAAAATCATTTCATATAATTTCTTGTAACCAGTTTTTAAGGAATGAACCATATTTGTTTTCTAATGTCAATAAATATTCACCAATATCATCCTTAATGACTAAAGAGAAAATTGATAGAAACCCCCCAACTATAATTTTAGCAATCTATGTAATTAAATACTTCAGCTTTTCAACATTTTTTACATTAAAAGGAAGAATGTAGCCAAATCACTGTGTATGTCTTTATGATTTTTAGCACAGTGTGGTGGGTGAAAGTATATGCTCTAAAACATTTAACAACTGGTTGAAATTCCTGCTCCCTCACTTTCAAGCTGTGTGACTTCAAATTAATTATTTAACTTCAATGTGCCTTAATTTTCTCACCTGAGATTATAAATAAAATAGTTTATACAAATGTGGGTTTGGTAGATCACTGTGTAGCTGTAAAAATTGTGGTTATTTTTATTTTATTTATATCCTTTAAATTATTGTGTATGCCCTGTAGGTTGTGTTTCACTCAAGCCCTGAGTAGGGTTAAAAGCTATCAAATTGTAAATATTTGTCAAAAATTTGGTGAAAATTATATCTCATGACTTTACCCAATGTTGCATAACTTTTTTTAGGATGTTTGGTAATTTTTTCATATATATTCAACTATTTTAATTTTAAGTTAATGAAAAATGTTCATATATATATATATATATATATATATATATATATATATATACTTTAGACATCCAATAATCATATACTTGAGAGAACAGCTTGTAGATGACCACAACTAAATACAGATATCAGAACGTAACAATTGATTTTAGTTTTTGTGACAGCCTCAAAAAGTTATAATTCTGTATATTTATGTGTGATATTAAGTTGAAAATAGAATTTATTTCTTTTTTGATTTATGAAGATAGAAGAATTTGTTTAATGGCTTGTTTACATGCAGAGATCAATTTTGGAAAGAGTCAGTAAAGAAGCATTAAGAATCATACAATATCCTCATTAGCAGTCATAATCAAGTGGTCTTGGGTCATTGCCATTAATTATAAATTAAGTGTGAGTGATGGTGGTCTGATCACTAGATGCACATTCATTGGTTGGAGTTTTAACTTGGAAATATTTTGTTGATCCTTGGAGAGACAATGTTTTGTAAGATAGAAAAAACTAGAGAGAAGATAGCACTTAGATACCCTGCAAATTATCTTCTCCTAATCCCTCTAAGATGCATGAAGTACTGGGACTGGTTAGTAGAACTCAATGGTCTACAATTTACCATTCAGGGTAGAAGGAATTATGTAATTATGTATCTTTTTGAGATTGGTATATTGGGAATTAGAATTGTAACTGCCCTTTTCTGAAACTCTGGGAAGTCAGGTCAGGTTTTTCAGTGTATCTAATACAGTAGTCACTGTATTAGAATCCAGATCTGTCCTTCTTCTGACCCACCAGTGGACAAAGTAACCTTCATATCCTTGTGCTTGGTGTGTGGCCTCATTATGTGCATGTTCATGAGTCCCACAAAACATGCTAATGGTCTCTAGAGGGCTCAGTATATCCTGGTTATCAAGTTAGGAGAACTCTCTAGGAAGTCAGGATATTACCCATTATCTTTGACTTGGTCTATATGAAGATCAGTTTCTCTAGTTGGGAATGTAACTTTTATCCAGGACAGGATGCTAAAAGTGAGCTCATTCCATCCCTTTCCTCTTTCAAATATGGAGGCAGGGAGTGAGGATCCTTCTAGAGCCCAACCTAGGCTAAGAGTCCTGAAATGCATTGAAAACAGTTCTCCCAAAACTGTAATTATACTGCTAATATATAACACAAGTTGTATTTTGATAGATGTTCAATGCTAATTTGGTTTATAAGGACTTTCATGATGTAATTCTGTCTTAGAGTGAGTTCCTCAGAAGTAGACACTGAAATAAGAATTTGAGTGGTCTACTTGGTTCATGAAGGTAGCACTGGTAGAGAAGTGGGAACATGTGATTCAGAAGAGAAGCAAATGATTAAGGGGTTTCTTATCAAGTAAGTTACCACTGAAGATGACTGAAGCTTAGTCAACTGAAGATAAATTTGAGGGCCATTGTAGAATACATGCCACAGAATTGTTCCATCAGAGGGGCAAGGCTGCTGAGGTAATGATAGACCAATTGTCATCAATCTAGGGTTTATTTCCAAGCATGTGTGCTTCAGGGGTGGATAAAGTGGATTCAGTACTATTCTCCTAAGAAAAAAATCTGTGGTGGAAACTTAGGGATCTGGATATCTGCTAAAGTTTCCTTCTTGCATCCCTAACCTGTCCTCCTTATAAAACATAAACTAGGAATTCTTATCTGCTTGTTGTATTTCAAAATTCAAAGTATTTACCTAGCACACACTATGTGCTAAGTACTTTGCTTGGTACTGTGGATTCAGAAGGGAACAAGATAGAAAGGGTCTCTGTCTTCAGAGAAACATGCTTTTTCTTATTTCTTAATCATGCTTTCCTCCCTTACCTAACTAGTTTACAAATAATTCTTTACCTTTCTTTCTTTCCCTACAAAAATGAAGGCTTGGTTGAGGCAGAAATCATTCTTCCTGCCTGGTTCCACTGATGGATTCCCATCCATACATGGCAAATTACTGTCATACAGTATGTGTTCAAAGAATATTGTTTGACAGTGTGGTACTATATATAGTCATAAATATGAAGGTTGGCCTGACTAGAGCAGAAATTCACTCATTGCATCTTATTCAACTTTCTATCTCTCATACCTAGCACTTCTCTGACACATAGTAGATAGGCAACACATTATGATAGAGTTGAATTTAATCAGGCGGAATTATTGTTCAAAATGCATTGACCCAGTTATACCATTAACTTGAAATCATGTTTATAATGAACCATTAGAGGAACTGGAAGCATTTTGTATGTTTCAGACTTCAGGAGGATTTGACCTTGTCTTCAAATATCCATAGGAACTGATAAAGAAGAGAGACACTGAACTTGTATCTGTTCTAAAATAAAATAGATTTTAGCACTGAATTAGAGGGAACTATCAGCTGTAGTGTGTCACTACCAGGAGAAATTAGTTGTATATTGGAGATACCCAAGCAGAGTCTGAGAAAGTGGTAGACAAAGTTTAACAATAATATATGTGGATGATATGAGTGCTTAAGAACTGAGATTCTGTGATTTTTCTCTTAGATAAGTACAAAGTAATATATATCTTCAGTCCCTTATAAGTTTTCCAAAGAGTGTTATATAGGAAAATTACCTCTACATTTCTCACAAGGAAGTTGTGAAACAGGAATGAAGGACTTGTCTCTCTTTCTGTCCCACAGATAAGGCTTCCCATTTCCTCATTTACCTTCTAGACTTCACAGCTTTGTTTTCTTACATTCCAAGGGAAAAGAGCATCATTAGGAGGATGACATTCTGAATTGGTGACCACCAGGTGAGGGCAAAATCAGGCTGGCATCAGTCAACCAGTTACAAGGATAAACCTGATGACCCTGCCCACTCCTTGCTTCTATTCCTTTGTAACTCTGCCCTCTGCCATAGAGCAGGACAGTGGTCAAACACAAGTCTGCTGCCCTCCTCAATTTGTCAACAAATTAAACTAATTTCCTTCTCCTCAAACTCTGTTTCCTTTTATTTACTAAGGGAAACTGAGACCAGCATTTGATAACAATCACCTTCTTTATACCTGGCAAGTGGTCTTGGCACTTTATACCAGGCAAGGATTATAAGTAATCCTTGCACAGATGTTCTTTATACCTGGCAAGGATTATAAGTAATCCTTGCACAGATGTTTGACTAAATAGGCCAAGTATTACACTGGTCAACAAATTTTTAGAAACGTCATATCACTGAAATAAAATTAGTCATTTCCTATCAATTTGTATGTGCTCAACATGAATATGACAGTCAAACTCTAATTTTGGCTCTATTGTTTTTTTTGTAATCTGCAACAAATTGATGATTATATCATGAAATGCATGCCAATCTCTGGTCAACAAATTTTTACAAAAGTCATGTCACTGAAATAAACTTAGTCATTTCCTATCAATTTGTATGTGCTCAACACGAATATGACAGTCAAATTCTAATTTTGGCTCTAGTTTCTTTGTACTCTGCAATAAATGGATGTTTACATCACGAAATGCATGCCAATGGTAATAGGCCTACAGTATAATACCTGTAAAAAAATCAAGTCATAGACTACTTCTTAGATTTCTTCACTTGTCTCTTGTACAGCTGTTCAGGAGCATCTCTGGAGAGTTCCAGCAGTAGTCAGCCAGCATTGTAGTAGACCATTTTCCCTGGTATCTTTGTTCCATTGATGCAATGTCTTGATGAAAACATTCACCATGTTCATCACTAACCATACCACAGTTTTCAGGGAAGAAATCAAGATGGGAATGAAGGAAGTGGATCATTAGAGACGTGTTGCAGCCAAGTTTCTGATACTGCATCAGCATGTCTTCTACTAGTTCCTTGTTTTCTGCCCTAACATTCCCAAGAAAGTTTGTAGACACTAGGCGAAAAGCATTCCGTGCTTGTTTCTCATCACCCTGCAGTAAGTTGTTGAACCGGTCATCTCAATGCAGATGCAGTGTTTGGGTAGAGTATTCTCAACTTCTTTTGCTTTTTTATTCTTCCAGAAAGAGGAGGAACGAAGCAGAAGTAACAGTCTTTTCTGTGGTTGCTTGGCTCTCTCCATACCATGGAGACTGCAGACAGCATTGATAGTCTTTTGCCATTGAACCATTGTGAAAGCTGTGTTGTACATCGAGCACAGCATATATGCGGGGCCCAAGGCTTGTCTTGGTCACCAACCTTGCATCCGAAGTAAAGATGATAAGCCTTCTTCACTTGAAAAGTGATACTTTCCTTCTGGTTGGCAAATGTCATTTCCCCACAAATAGAGCAGAAATTGTCCACACTATTAACACACTTTTGAGGCATGACTGATCTGGATTGTGCCTAAATGGATAAAATAATAACAGTCCTATAGAACAGTAGCTTCCACTGTCTTGCACAAAGTCTGAAATATTTTCAATGCTCAACCTTTCCAACAGGGCTTTCTATAGTGCACTGCTGACATCAACTTACTTCAGCAGCCGCCTGACAGTAGTATTGCATTGCATAAGGAAATGATGCAATCAACTTTGGATGATGTGTGCATGATGGTATTATGCAATGCGATGCAATATGACATCATTCTAGGCTGATTTAGGATGTTGTTGCCGTGCTACTGGATGAATTTACATGGTGAAACATATAAAATGAATTATATGAAATATCTTTAAATGAGAGCTAATAAAAATTTTCAGGGTTATAGTCTTGTTCAGCACACCAAGATACTACAGATTAGGGCCTTTTTTAGCAGTAATGATCTCACTGTTGACCAGTATTATTATTCCCATTTTACATCAAAGAAGACAGAGTTTATAGAGATTAACTAACTCATTTGCCAAAGTCACCGGTGTAGTAATAGATCTGAGTAGAACTTGAATACAGGTGTTTGTGCCTCCCCTCCAGCACTGTCTACCACACCATGCCACTTCTGTTATTAATGTGGTGAAAGAGAGAAAACATAACCTCCTTGAAATACTAATACAGACCCTTCCTTGCAGAAGGACTTTAACCAGCCCTCTGTAATGTATCATTCAGAATGAGCTTAAATGGTACCATCAAGAGCACATAGATAATGAGGAACAGAATCTGGTTAAGAACCCAAGACTCTGGTACCCCACATTGCTATTTACCCCATGGACTCTGACTACTTTTCCTAAGAAGGAATTATAATGATGCTTTTATGTTCCTAGCCAGGAAATGTTTATAAATCATAATGTACATTTGCAAGTGATGTTTCCTTATGAATATTAAAAGATTAGGAAATGACATTGGCTTTTGTTGAAAACCTTGAGTGACCCTGTAAGCAGACACAATAAATAATTGCTTTTATTGCAGTGCCCTCTAAATATTATTAAAACTCTTTATAGTAGGCAATAAATAATGGCAAACGAATGCTTGATTTATAGCAATTACAGTACAGATGAGTTGGATTCATGTGCTGCACTGTAATGAAGATAATAGCTCAAAAACACATGAAGAACAGTCACTGGTGAAATATGAGCTGATTTGCATGATCCATGTCCCTAGAGTAACCTATAATTGGCTATTATGAAATGGACTAAGAATGTTTTTTGTCTGCAAATAAGAGAAGTGTCACCAAATTACCATATAATCCGTGTGAATTTTTAAAATTTTCAACACCAAACAATTTTTGTGGCATGTAGCATCTGTGCCCCATAGCTAGCATGTATGAGTATTCAACAGCTAAGGACCTTGCTTCTCCAACTCATTTGTAAATGTTTTCTTTGAAAACTAATATCTCTTCAGTTTTATTCATAAGAAACATTGTAAAAATTAGCTTCAAGATGTGCTATATTCGCTCATAGTAACCCCTTTGTGAATAGATTTGGGGACTTAGGCTGAAATAGCAATTGTGGAATTCCCCAACAGAGGGATTAAAAGTATACATGTGAATTATTTGATTCAGTGAAACAAAGTTAGGTACTCAATAATATTAATATTTCAGATCTCAGATCATTTCTAATGAAAACTTGACTTCCTCAGCTTTTGAAATGAATTAAATATAAAGGCAAACCTAAATTCTCTTTGACTCATCTCAGTAGGAAACCTCACCAAAACAATAACAATCTACATGAAATTTCTCTCTTTTTTTAAATTTTTGGTAGAATATGCCATTTTTGAAAGGCACTGAAAAGAAGCTCTGTCCAAATGCTATTTCATGTCTAGATCATCTGTCAAGCTCCTGAAATCTCATTTTCATTATCACAGAAATAACCCAAGGGATAGAACTAGTCCCACTGGCAAGGGGGATCATCAGTGTTTATCCTCAGCTACTGTTACAGTGGCCATAATGGGAAAAGGTATACCATAATTAAGAGCTATAGCCAAATAATTAAGTCAAATTACATTTAATTATAAATCCAATAATCTATGCCAAAACTAGTTGTTGATAGCTAAGGGAAAAATAATACAGTTTTAATTAACCTGCATTATGTAGTGCTGTTTGAAGGTGTTTTTTTATTCAAAATATTTTTTACAAGATAAATATCATGACCCTCTTATCTAATATTTTGGTGTAGAAATAGAGAAATGAGTATAAATTAAAAATCATTTTAGGAAAGAAAACTTTGCCTTTAAAATTTATTAATTAATTATGTTAATTATTAAATAGTCCTAGAAAATTTGAAAAGAAATTCTAATAGTGGTGCTGAATAATTATTTAATGTACTATAATAAAACATCCCTGAAACAAATTAAGAAAGATATGTAAGTACTAAAAATGGTCAACAGTGGACTTATTAAATAATAAAATGGAAAATAATGAGAACATAACAAGAAATTTGAATCTTTGTAATCTCCACCTAAGCTAACTAGGGACAAATTAATAACCGTCTTCAAGTAATTGAAAAGTACAAGGAAAGTGCTGACAAGCAGTTTTGAACGTTCAGCATGGAGCTGAGCAAAATTTCATTAAAAACATTAGTTTAACATAAGGAACTTACTAGTCATAAAGGTGGTTAGTGTTTTGTAATCGCCTTCAGAAAGCTATCAAATTTATCTCTGGATCTCTTTTTAATAGTGTATTTAAAAAAATCATCAGCCTGGAATGTCTGGAGTCTCCAAGCATGAATAATTGCTCTGTCTTTTCCTTGCTAGTGTTGCTTGTAATTTAAAGACAATAAGATTCTAACTTTAGCTTGTGGCGTTTGTTTGTTTTTTTTTTGAGCAAATACATATTTACATGAGCCTATCTTCATTGAGATAAGGAACGTTATAGGATATATGGAACCTAGAATTTTGCAACTGAGTTGCTGCAGCAACTGATCTTTAGGTATATTGACACATTCATGCATTAATTAAATAAACACATATTGCCATCTGTTGAACTTCAGTCATTCTGCTGGACAGAAGTGTAGAATAAAAATATAAAAAAGTGAACTCTTTAATTCAATGAAATTATGGAATGGAAGGTGAGATAAGACGTGTGCACAAATTACTAAAATAAAAAGAAGTATGACAAGGATACCAACAAAGAGCTCTGGTTTCAAGAAAGAAATAACCATTTCTTGGAAAAGATTTAGCAGGAGATTTTATTCTGTTATGCTATATGATGATTGTGAAGAGTGGAAGGAATTTTAAAGGAAAAGAACGTTGATAAAGATAAGTATTTGCATACCAGTTGAGAATGATGAATCTAAAGAACTTTAAGTTAATAGTCTTTTCTGTTATTGTTGTTTAGTTCAATCACCTGTACTTCTGTAATGTGCCAGATTGTAGAGCAGGGGATGGAAGTTTATACAGAATTTTATCCTTATGTAGAGTTACTCTTTACAACTTCTGTACTGGTGAGCCTGTGTTCTTGAAGAGTATAAGCATCTTCTCTCTTCACTTTCTTCTGAGGTGATGCATACCCATGGCTTTTATTATCATCCATATAGCTTAATTTTTTTTCCTCCAACCCAGAACTCTTCAGAGGGCCAGAGCATACTTTAGCTGCATACTTGATATTTCATGTACCAAATTAAAGCCACATGAAACAGAATTTATAATCTTTTCCCCAAAAGCTGACCCTCCACCCCCATGTTTCCTACTAGAGGGCACCATCTAGCTGCAAATCTGAAATCTTGGAATCATCTTTATTCCTTACTATTCTTTACATGCCATAAAAAAATTTACCAATTTCAATAATCCAATGTTATTATTAAAAATCTTACGTGTATTAAATTCTCCTCATATTGCCTGATAATACACCAACATTCTTTACCATTTTCTCTCAAATGATCTCTTTCAATACTTAATTTCTCTGTATTGATTTTCATATTCTTCAATTTTTTTCTTCATAATAAATGTGAAATGATTTTTCAAAATCAAATCCTTTTTTAAAAAATTAAATCTTATCATGTAACTTATGTACTTAAACTTTCCAAAGATTTCATCAAAATTAAACACCTTTCTTAACAAAATGCAAAATCTGTCACAATCTAACCCCTGTATTGTTCTCCAACTTGAATTCAAGGTGGACTCTCCTCACTGTCTTGGGTAAAGTTTTCATTCAAGTCCCCAAATGTACCATTCTCCCTCCTGCTTTGTGGATTCTCTGCATGTGTTTCTCCTTGGCCTGGAATGATTTCTGCCACATTTGCTGCCTTAATTTCAATTAATCTACTTATTAGATCTCTGCTCAAATATCAGTCTGCTAAGGAAACTGCCCATCACCAGTGGTAATTTTCTTTTGTGATCTTTTTTACCTGCCCACATACAATTTAATAGGAGAAATAAAGTTAAATAATATGAAAGTACATCTATAGCTTAGCATGGTGAAAAGCATATGCATTTTTATTGGTTCCAGTCTCCATAATGCTCCGTATTCAAAATGTGTAAACATGAGGAAAATATGAAAATAGGCTATAAATCAATAGTAGACCAGAGAACTAAACCAAGTAATTGAGAATTGGAAATGAATTAACTGGATGAGGAAATTTCATCTTAGCAGAGCAGAAATCGCTATCACCTAAAATATCTTTGAGAGGAATATAGAAAAGAGATAAGCTAATTTATATGCTTAGAAATCCAGAAAAACCCCAGGAATTGGATGTATCGTGGATCATAAAAGCAAAGTAAGATGAGAGGCTGAAAATAGTGAAATTGTTTGAAATATTGTCTAAAAATCTATTGAACAACTCAGACACCACTTCTCTATCCCATACACATTGAGTTGCCAGACGATGGAACCTCTCTCTGCCTTCAGAAGAAAACAGAAAGGAATCACTGAGAGATGGTGAACCAGAAGGTCAGGAAGCAGGGCAGTGATCAGGCATGAGGCACTGCACTTGTAATGGGAAGAAGTAATCAGCACATGGGAGTTTAAGGAATTTTTATACTTTGTTGTACTTAGCTCTCAAAGTGCAGACAAAGTGGAGAGAATACTCACCAGGCAAATGATGGCAGTATTCTATTTGAGAAAAATGATGACCTTCAGATAAAAAACCTCCATCTGTAGCATTTGTGGATTCTTGAATAGAAAAACTTTACCTCTATACAATCAAATTTCAGAAAGTTCACCAGCCAGCAAGCCACTTCCATATACATATATCTCCTAATCAGCTTTTTGATACTTGACCCTTAAATTTGATGGATAATCAAAATAACTAAATAAGTAAGGACACTATCTAATGTAAAAGACTAGAGCAATTTTTAAAAAGACATTCAGAAGAAAGGGAAGGTAGACAACATAAGAAAATGTTCTAATTAATTAGAAAACTTTCAATTTAATTATTTCAGAGATATGATATTGCATGCAGAAAGTAAAGTCTAAGTCAGAAATCTGGGAACAACAATGCATTAAGTAATGAAAAATATGATATCCAAGCTGAAATACTAGAACTTTTGAAAAATAAAATCAGGGAAGTCTCCCAAACCTCTAGAATAAAAAAGCAAACCTATAGACAATTTAAAAAATGAATTATAGAATTAATTTAGGAAGATTAACAGCTGACTAAGAGACATTGCAGAAAAGAGAACAAAAAATTAGATGGGCAGAAATTATAAAAAAAATAATATAACACTATAAAATCATCTTGCAAACTGAGAAAATGATTTTCCAAATTGAAATGGTCCATCAAATGCTCAGGGGTGAAGGGCTGATTGGGTTTTAAGATTAAGTGCTTTGTAATTTCAGAATGCTGGGGATAAGAGTTCATAACAGCCAGATCACAAAAAAAAAAAAAAGAAAAAAAAACTGATCCAACTTCTGATATTGTCAAGAATGATGTTCATGATTTAAGATTACTCTCACTTTATTTTTAGAACTAACCAATATACACATAGTGCAAAGACATATACAGAGATGTAAATAAACAAATACAGCTTCCTTTTCTCTTCACAGTGGTACTGGAAGTTATGTGGGCATCAAGAGTAAGGAGTAACCAGGTGAGAGGAGCTCAGAACAGGTCCATGGAAATTACGGCACTAAGCTAACATAGAGCCACATTTGCACTCAAGGGTTAATAATTAAAAACCAATAGCACATGAAAAATGTCTTGCTGTCCCACAATCCCATCTTTCTTTGTTCTGTTTCTTATTCTTGACATCCAGTCAGGCCATGATCTTTCAAACAAATGAAGGCTCAAGAACTAGATTAGTATCAGATACCTCAAAAAAATATTGGAAAAAGAAGGAAATTGAAGCAAAATCTTCAAAATTATGAGGGAGATTGATTTCTGACCTTGACTTTATAACCAGTCTGATAGGCAATAAAGAGTAAGACTAAAGACATTTCAGACATGTAAACCCTCAAAAATGTTACCTTGCATGAACCCTTTCTCAGGGAGCTGGAGGACATACTCCTCCAAGAACAAGTTTTAAGGCCTACGTAACAGGATACTATGCAGCAAAAAAAGTGCAATGAATGTTTTTAGGAGTGATTAAGTAAAACCTCAGTTTAAGAGCTATACACAGAATTGAATATAAGGACAGACAGATAGGAATAAAGCAAACTGACTTATTAGCTAACTAATTTGGCCTTATGGAAAATAATATAACTGAAAATATTAATTTCAGGAAAGAGTAAAATAAGATAAAACAAAGAAATGTAATCACGTTATTTTGTTAAGAAGTCAAAATTATTGATCTTGTCATAATTGTTATAATGAACAGGAGATATAAAGTATAAAGGAGGCTAGATTCTTGTCTTCTTATGTATCTACCCATTGTCCCTGCAATATCATTTCTTTTTTTTTAAGATTTATTGATTCATGCATACAAGAACTGGGGTGTAGGCCAGATGTGTGGGGTGGTGAGAGGATTCACCAGAGACAGAACAGGGAGCAGAACAGGCAGACTGACTGAAGTAAACTGCTGAGGGGAACAGCGGGCAAGGCAGGAGAGGTCTGCTGTGCCATGTGGGGATCTCCTTGGCCGGGGATTGAACTCATTCTGCAGTGGCTGCAAATAGCTTCATAGGTTGAGACTTAACCCGTTGTGCCCCCAGGGAGGCCCTGCAATATCATTTCTAATATTGTGTTCCAAAACAAATATTGCAGAAAAATTTTAAATTATCTCAAAGTTATCTACCCTGACATTATTTAATACAGCAGAAAATAATGGATATAATTCAATTATTCATTGATAGAGAACTGATTCAGTACATTCTTACAATGAAATACTATGCAGCTATAGGAAAAAAAGGACCATTTCCTAGACGTTGTCACTATAGCTATGGACATTATTCAAGAAAAATTATTTAATCGTATTTTACACATTTCCCCATTTGTAGAAAAAAATCATATATTTTGCATTCATTTTTCCTTACTGTATGTGCTAAAAACTATTTAATTGGTTGGAAAAAAGCAGGCACTTTTGATTTCCTTTTAAATAGAATAAAATGTTCATATGTTCTATAATGATGCTATCAACGGAATCTCTTAAGAATAATATAATTGAACTGACACTTAATTTGGTAATTAAGGACATTATCTTAGTTTCACATATGATTTACATTGGAAAGTTGATTTTTTTTAGGTTCTCTGAGAGTTGATCTTTTAAATGGTGGCAAATTTCCAAAGTCAAGTGGATTTACTCATGTGAGATACATATGTCACATTCATGCAAGTTTTATGTGCCTGAATACATTTATATATTTGAGGCAACATAGGATTGCTGAGGCAATCAAAACTTAAAAAAACAAGATTCCAGAGGAAAAAGAGCCACAGAAAGGTGAATTAGTGTTCTATGAGTCACTTCTTCCCCCCAAGCATGTGTATATCTTGATTCTAATTCAGTGACTGTGAATCCAGGCAGAAGGCCATGGTGAAGAGGTAGAGATGCAAACAGAGCACAGTCTCACAAGACTAGAGAGGAAAATGTCCGAAGGTCAGATATGGATATGATTAGAGAGACCAAGATCCAAGTGAGATGAGAGGCACAGAGCAGTAAGTCCAATTCTCAGTGGTTTTTCCTCTAGATATTTGTCCTATTAAGCTTCTCAAAGAAAGCATCCAAGAAGCTAAGTAAAATCCACTGAAAATCAGAATGAAGTTAGAAATAATATTAGTAACCACACTGAATACAAGATTTATCAATTAATTCCTTTATGATGGGATGATTTATGTCTCCTGAAGTGAGAAGTTGGCCATGTATAAGCCATGGAAAGAGACCACAAAAGACACCAACCCTGTGACATCTTGACCTCAGATTTCTTGCCTACAGAATTGTGATAAAATACATCTTTGTTATTCAAGCCACCTAGTCTTTGCAATGTTGCATGGCAGCCCTGGCAAACTAGTATATCCAGTATACCAGCAGTGAAAAAAAATTCCAAATTTTAAGCCAACAGTTCAGTAACACCAAAAATCATTAAAACCCAGGAGTAAAAATTATTAAATACATAAATATTTATTAAATATTATTAATATTTACATTAATATTAAATATTACAATTTTTTTTCTAATATGTGGACTCTATCCCGTTAGCAAAAAAAAAAAAAACCCTCCCCTGAATGCTCCCCTTTTCGGAGCATTTCATAGTTGTAGAGCTGTTCTATGTCATACAGCTCTATCAATTCACTTGATTTTCCTTCTCCCAGAATGTGAGTCACAGAAAACTGTACTTATCCTTATAATGACCAGAGTTTTTCAGCTTCTTTTCTACAAGTAACTGCCAAACAAAATTATAATATTCTCCATTATTTGATTGAAATGAGAATTAACTAAATGTACAGTTCTTAAGAAGACTGAAAAACAAAAATGATAAAAGCCTTAAAAGAAAAATACAGAAAAACATTCACAATTTTTATATGGGCAGCATCTTCCTAAATGAGAAATGAAGCATAAGCCATTATGAAAAATATTGAATGATCTGCCAATATGAATTTTCTGTCTACTGAAAAACACAATAAGCAAAGTCAAAAGACAAATGAAAGATTGGGAGAGATTTGCAATATACGTGGAGTTCTAATGAATGAATCAATTCTCTGTTTCAGACATAGTCTATTTGGAAAAGGTATTAACATTCAGAGAAGTAATGTGCTAAGTACTAGGAATACAAATAAAAGTAAGGCAGAATTATTATTACCTAGGGACCCATAATCCAATGGTGGAATGTTTGAATAAACAGTTACTAGACAAAGTGGATTATTATAATGAAGTTGAGAACTGCTTTTTATGGTTACATAGAAGTGGGAGAGACTCATCTGAATTGGGGTCAATGAGATTCGACATGGGCAGGAAAGCAAAAGATCAGGGATGATGTTGTCAGGAAAAAAAAAAAAAAGCCTACCAGCAACTATTCAAATGTAAAGGATAAAGAAATCGGGAGGCAAGAAGTTGGAAGAAGCCTGGAGCAAGGCAATTATGTATGACGTGAGAAGGGAGAGACAGGCAGAGGGAATAATTTGTAAAATATAAAATGTTTGGGGATATTTGGGAGGGAAATTAAAAGCATGCATAGATTTTAAAATACCCTTTATGAAGAAATAAAGTAAATCCATCTCTTTGTATAGAAGTAGGAGTATTCTGCATTGTACACCACCATTCGTGTGAGGAGGTGAGTCTGGGCACTCATTTACCTGTGTAGGTAGAATCCTACAGGCCTTAAATTGATGAGGTTTATTTTCTGATCTAAAACGATGCCAGTTAAGTTTTTATTTCTAATATTACATTTCTTTCTCCTCAAATATTGATCAACTTTTTCTCTCCTTAAACATTCAGCTCTGGCCTTCTTTTCTTCACAAAGAGAGAAATACCATATACCCACAATGTACAACTCTGAAAGAGCAGGTAATTTGTTCAGTCACAGCAACTGCTATTGTTGACTTAAAATATGCCCATATAATCACAACAAGCTGTATTAGAAAAACAAGCCAATGGCAACTATACAAACTCTTTCTTCATTTTGTTTCACAATGATTCAACCTATTAGCTAAGTGGACATTATAGAGTCAGAGTGGGGCACTCATTGGTTACTATCCAATTGAGTCTATTAAATTGAGCCTATTAAATTGTCACCTTCTCCTCCTGTCATTCACTATCGGCGCAAGTGTTTTACAAAGTTAAATTTCATCGTGATTAACTGCCAGACAATTATTTTGTGAGTTCTAATCATAAGCACTTAATAAATAGATTAAAAATACAAAGTTCCACGAATATAGCAAAATCATGGCTTTTACAAATTTTTGTTAGATTAAATTATCTAGGATAATATCTAACATATTCTATATTCCATGGTATCTATAATCCCCAAAGTTACCAGAAATGATTAAGAAAATTACCAGTACAGAAATAAGAATTAGAATATAATCATAAAAATCTAATAATTATTAGTGAAATGTAAAGTCCTAAAATTGATTAGTTAGCAATTGTGTTTAATTTTCTTCAATCCAATTAATAATGAAAATTAAATCCCCAGAAAATACATTTTCTTCAGAAATAATAAACAGCTTATAAGCAATTTCTCTTTTCTAAACATACAAATATACTCTTCTTAACATTTTATATTTAAAGAATTCATATTGACTAATTGTAAAGTGTCAAAATAAACTATAAAAAAGAAAATGTTACAATATGGTTTTATTTTTCATTTTTCCCTTTTTCTTCATAATCAAATTATAGGTGCAAACCATATGTTTTCTGCAAAGAATACAGCATTAAAAAAAATAAGAATCTGAATTGACCAAATATTACATTATCTTACTTTTATTTGTAGATGGAGATGAATGCCAGTTGCCACATTTAAAAAGTAAAAGGTGGGACGCAAATTTAACTGATTATCACCTATCAAAAAATGAATAATGAATATCAGTTCTAAAGCACCCTAGCTCATTTGCACGATACTGTGTTTAGTTTCTCTTTGCTCTTCTCTGTAATTTCATGTCTGCTAAAGCTATAACTTTTGTTAAATGTCTAGATATGGCTTTAGTTGTAATTTAATATTTAGCAAGTCTGTTTTTTAAATCAAATTAACCCAATATATTGGAGTACATAACATTTAAAGAGTGGACATATTGACAGGAACAAAAATATTTTGTTGCTTCAAATTAATATGTGTTGATACTATCAGTGAATTTAAACTTACAAAAAAAAAATGACCGAAGACCTAACTTACCAATATCATAAAGATAATGAATATGTATTTATATCAGAGCCCTATAAATAAAATCTATAAGACTTGTATTCAAATTCTGAGTTACCATTTTTGTCTAGGGAAATATACTTAGTCTCTAGGAAAGTATAAACAAGCAAGTCTGTTTTGTTTGTGCCCAGTATGAATGATAGAGCTAGTATTTTCTAATTCATTTCATCCTTATAGTTGTGAAGCTCACTATTTTAAAATGGTCCCATCCTCACCCTTATAAAACTAAGCAGATATGTTTTTCTATAAACTAATAGTGACCTATCTCAAAAGACCCACAGTACTATTCAGTTATTCTAATGTCTTCAGTTAACATTGTCCCTTTTTATAACAACTATTTGAACTGATTTTCCTTTCCTCAAGCATGTGACCTCTTTCTCTCTGCCTCACCTTTATTATCTTAGCAAATAATCTCACCAGCTATTTCATTAAGAAAATACTGAGCCATTTGATGAGCATTTCCTCATTTTCAAACATATGAACTATCTATATCAGCGCCCTTTCTACTTTCTCCAGTTGCATTTGACATTTCCTTCCAGCTACGTATGGCCAATGCTTCTGTCTGTGCTTAGATCTCTACCACTCTAGTATTTTCAAGAATCCAAATTATTGTTTTACCCTCTTCTCTGTGTTATGTTTAACTATCTACTCTCAACTTGGCTTCCCATCAAGCTTTTGGGCATTTTCCTATAAAACAATAAACAAAAAAATCTAAGCAAAACCAAAATCTTCCCTTAATCTTACATTTCCTTTTTCCTCATCACAGCCAACTTTCCTAGAAAATTATCTATACTCATGACTACTTCATCACTCTATCAAAAAGTGATCTCTAAATCTATATCCTCTATGCTGTTCAATCCAGGGAATATTCTATTCAACACTGCATTATTTATTGAGCACCTACTGCTTTCTGAGAACATTCTGAATATATGGGACATATCAGAGAACAAAACAAAGATTGCTACTTTTTTGGAGCTTAGTTCTCAGATGTCTCAGCAGCATGAATACTCCTCACCATTCTCTCTCTCACTGCGACTACTTTCTTCCTTTTTTTTTTTCCTGAAACAGTCATCTGGAGTTCCCCTTCTGCTCTGCTGGCCATTTCTCCTCTGGGTTAGCCTATCTAAACAGATAAAGTTTGAAATTCCTTAAATCCTAGACTGTCTTCTCTCCTTACTCTGACAATACTCATTTTGAAATTTAATACCATGTATCTGTCTACTTGGAATCTCCTCTTGCATTGTTGAATTACCTCCTATTCAGCAAACCTCTAATGGTTCTTATGATATCTCTTCCCAAATCAGTGTTTCCTAGTTCAGAGAATGGTGCTACCATCTGTCCATTTGTAAAATCTTCCTTTACAATCCGTCAAGACCTATCAGTTACTAAATTGTATTTGAATGATTAAATATCAAACATTTAAGATATATTAGATAAGTTATAAAAATTAAAAGCTTGTGTTTCTGATATTTAATGTCCAGCTAGTTACCAATATAAAAAATCTATATATCCAGATTTTTATTTATGCAAAATAAGACTATGAATTTTCTAATATCACAAAACAATCCTCAGCCACCATTTGCTACTTTTGCAGATACTTGCTTATTCGTCAGTACCTCTATACTATAAATTGGAATTTAAAGGGAAACAAAAGTAATGGATGCTGTGCACTAATGGGAAATGATACTTAATTATGCAAGAATGTACTGCATTGTTGCTGAGAGGAAGGATTTGACAAGTTAATTAATTTGACTTTTACCTGAGCACTTCCATAGCTCAAATTCTCTCCACATTTCTTTGACATTTTCATCTCCAGCATAAGGAGCGGCACAGTCCACAAAACTTCACGGTGTGAATGAGCACTTTCATTTCAGGAACATAGGACAAGATACATGGAGGAGTGGTTCCTGTGTCCTAGATGTCAATTAATTAGACCTGATATTTATGATTATAGATGGTACTAATGTATGCTAATGCTGAATGACAGTCATGCTCTCAAGTGCAGAAGAGTGTAGTTGCTTAATAAATATTTGTATGTGTGCATGTTTGTGCATATGTGTGTGTGGCTGATGTAACGGTTGCTCTCAAGTTTAAGGTCAGGCAAGGGCCATTCTTGTTTGTGTTTAAGGGTAGTAAAGCCAGAGAATGAGTGTGAAATCTTCCCTCAAGGGTATACATAAAACTGATATGTGAAGATTAACTAGCAGTTAACCATGCATGCATAAAGGTTGGTGGGATGGAGAACAACCTAAACCACGGGAACATCAATTTCTCTGTGGCGGTAGAGCAAGTTGCTTGTTCCAAGAACTGAAAGACCAATGACTAGGTGCGATGAAAAAGAAGAAAATAGTGAGAGATGGGCAGGTCATGATTGCATAGGTACTGATGTTCAGATCCGATTGTTCAGTTATCTCTCAGCCAAGCATTTCTAAAGAAGAAATGAGCAAATCTCCAGGTTCTTAGACATGTAAAATGAAGAGGGAAAAGTATCAAGATGGAGACAATAGATTTCCTTTAATAAAAAGAGAAAAGATTCAGAGTGTTTAACATAAGAAATTTAAACACATATGGCCATAGTTGTATCCCGAGATAGTGTAAATATTCATCATGAGTCCAGAAATTTATTCTAAAAAGATTTCTATCAAATCAAAAAAATTATCATATATGGATACTCAGTTTGTCATTTGTCATTTTTAATGTTGACAGACCTGGAAACAAACTAAATATCTACTAATTAATATTTGGTTAGCTTTACAGTGTAATTTTATGTGATCATTGAAAGGGATGACCATGTTTATATTCATTGACATGTAAAGATCTCTTTGACATGTTGATGAGTAAACAAGAAAAACAAAAATGTTTAGGATAATTTCCCGTGTATATTAAATTGTATATGTATGCATGGTTAGGCATAAAGATGGCTAGAGAAATGTTCTTTCCTGTTGTAAATATGATTTGTTCTATTATGTTGTTGAGTAAACGACTGTGGCTATAAAGGATGACTGTTGATTTTTGTAAATTGATGTTCCTGCAAATTTGCTGAGTTTCTTGTTTTGACTTGATCAAGATCTCTAGTACAATGTAATAGATCCAGGAAGGGTGAGCATCCTGCCACATTCTAAAGAGGCTTGCTACAGGTTTTTGATAAATAATCTTTTTAGGTGAAGGAATTATTTTCTATTCTTAATTAGCTTTTTATCATGAATGCATGTTTAATTTATTAAATGCTTTTTTAATGCAATTGAGAAAATTATATTGGTGATTTCTCCTTCAACTCATAAATGAGTTTATTGCTAGTAAAACTTCTAGAACTCCCTAGATGAGCCTTATTCACTTGGTATATATTTGAAAGCACTGAATTTAATATGAAATGAAATTGCTTAAAATTTTCTTACTTGTCCTAGTCTGGACATGCTATTGAGATTGTATAAATCTTTTAAAATGAATCTGAGAGCTTTTCTCATGGCATATTCACTGAAATACTTTATGTAAGAAAAGGGTTATTAATGTCTTGAATATTTGGTGAGTTAGAATATAACCCCCCTGCTTGGTTCAGAGTTCCTCTTGGCGGGAATAAGAAATGTTTTGATTTCTTAGTCATACTTTTATGGTTATTTTATAGAGATCTTCATTTCTTCTTAAATCAATTTTAGATTATGTATGTTTGCTTAAGAATATTATTCTCATTTGAGCTTTAAATTTATTAGACTATAGTTACCATCATAATATTCGCTATGCTATTTGAATTTCTAGCTTTATGTCTCCTTATTTATTACTGATTTTATTTGTGTCTTTTCTCTTTTTTATTATTCAATCTTATTTTGACATTTTGTTATAAAAATTTTTGAATATGCAATATAAAAACAGAGAAATTGGTATAATAAATTTTCATGTAACCAACATCAACCATCAACAATTAACAATCCATTCTTGATCATGTTTTATCTCTATCCTATATTACCTCCTATCCTTAAACTGAGAATCACACCATTTCTTCTATAAATATTTGAATATGTATGTTTAAAAGTGAAGGAATCCTATTAAATCATACCACCCATTACCTATATCACTCATATTTTTCAGTTAACAATCATTCCTTAATATTAGCAAATACAGAGTTCAAATGATCTTGATTGCATCATAAATACTTAGTTATACAATCTTCAGTTTGAATCAGAAATCAAAGTGAATATAAAACTGGACAAAAATTATAGATAACATATGATAGAAGGAGAAGCTTGAAGTCCCACAACAAAGGAACATTATAAGTACAAGTTAAAATCTCAATAAGTTACCTTTCACAACCATTAGAGATGACACAAATGAAAAAGCATGGCAAAGATGGGATGCAACAGGAACTCTCATAATGACTAGGGAGAGCTTAAATTGGCATAATGTTTTGGAGAACAATTTGGCACTCTCTAGGAAAATTAGCATCTAGTAAATCTGAAGACAGATCCTGTCTTTGGTTATAAACCTTGGAAATGATAAAGAATGCTTGTCATTGCATTGTAGTTTATAAAAGTAAATTTGGGGGGAAATTTATTCGTCAAATAGAAAATGGACATAGAAATGTTATGCATTCATATGAATGTGCTATTGTCTTGCAGAAGGCAAGCCAAAATGTCAACCAAAATTTGTTTTGGATGTTTGGACCTATGATGCCACACATGTCAAAAGGGTATGTAAAAGTTATTACTCAGATAATGAGACTTCCTGGGGAGAGCAGGGTTGAGCACAACCTGGTCAGAAAGTGACTTGAGGGTAGAGAAAAGGGAGACTGGCTTGAGACTTCTTTGGTGGTAACTCCCAACCATATGACTTAGCCTTTTATGCACGTGTGTGGGGTGGGAGTGGATTATGTTTCCAGGCATGTGCTAAAAATGAGGATTACCCAGGTTCAATTTCCTACTAAAACTAAAGAAGAGAACTGGACTTTCTTGTCCACTTACCCAGATATGGAGCAGAACGGAAAGGGAGAGTAGTGAGGTTTGAAGACTGTTCAACAGTGAAACATCAAAAAATAAACTCACATTCCATTAAAAATAGAGTGTTAAAAAATTACAAGGACTATGCATATATTCACATATGTGAATTTCAGAAAAGGGAGTTTTTAACAAGTTTGAGGAATGCCATAGACATAGATAAATGTGGTCTTTCTAGCAATGTGTACATAAAACAGTAGAAATTATATATTATTGATGAAGACATACATATGCAGTAAAAATGTGAAAAGCAAAAAGCAATATATGAGGAAAAGAGAAAATAATTGGATTAATGGTGGTTCTAAAGTGGCAGAAAGGCTGGAGAAACATCCAGGATGATGTCTGTGACTTGAGTTTTAAATCCTGGGCATGTGCAGAAAGCAAGTAGCTGACCTCACCCAAATGGTCAGGCTGAAACTAAGTTCAAACCATGACTCTTCCCTGGAGAATTAAACCAGAATAATGTGACTCTTCAGATCATACATGCTAATTCCCAAAGATGACCAGTCTTTCCACCTAATTTCCAGTTGAAACCTAACCAGAAGAAGAGACTTATGAATATTCAGAAATCATGTGACTACCACAGCAAAGGGTGATTTTGTTTGTTTATGGGGATATTCCCTAATACCAGATTAGTACCCATGTTACCTGGTTCTGGCCACAAGTACCTCCATCCTCAGTAAAAAGATTTACACTCTAAAATTCTCATGTGAGCAACTGTTTTGTATGAGGCCAGATGCTGACAGAGAAAAATATGTACACACAGGAACAGGAAAAAAAAAAAAAGATTTACAAAGAAATCAAAAACAAAGCCTGTTTCTCTGCCTTCCAGAGGACAGATTTTTTTTTTTAAAGGATTGTTTTTCTTTTAAAATTACAGAATTTTCTACTTCTTTTAAGCTTTAAGATTAGGTGGGTTGCCTCATTAATGTGCATCCTTTTATTAGATCTTTCTATTAAGATTGGTGATCTTTTCCAGTGAGTTTTGAGATATCATTATTTCTCTCTGTCTTGTAAAGATCTCAGGACACTGTCCTTCTGCTTGGCCCACAGCCTTTTTGGATCTTTTACCCCCACTTTACACATTGGCTCTGCCTGCTGGCAGGGAACTCAGCTGCTCAGTGACTAATGCTGGAGCTTCCAGAGCCCACTCCCGGCACCTCACTGATGTTGATCTCCTTCCTTCATTCTCACCACACACTCCACAATAAGACCATTAGGGCCTTCTCTTATTTTCTTTCTCCCTCCCACTCTTTGCTTCCCTCCCTCCCTCCATCTCTCGCAAATAGGATTTGTATAGAGACCTGAGTTTCTACCTCAATTCATCAGTCCAAACATACAAATTCCATCAGTTTTCTGTAAATTTGTCTGTTGTTTGTTGTGCTTCGCTCATGTACATAGATAGACACCTTGCTTCCAAAGCAATACATTCCCATCTCTGCTCAAGTTATTATTCTCATCTTGACTGACTCATGTTGCACAAAAATAAGCATCTATGCCAAAGTGTGGACACCCAAATTATTATATTGACCTCCAAAGAAAAGAAATCCCCCCACATACACACACACACACACACACACACACACACGCACACGACACCTATCACTGTGGTTTTTTCCCTCATTTTTCTTGGCAATACCTAATCTGGCATTCTCTTTAATGTACGTGCTCTGAAGAATGTAATGTCACAAAGGACAAGTGATGTCAGCCCCAATTATAAAACCCACAGAAAATATACCAGGCAGGACATAGCAAAAAAGGAGAGGGGCAAGAAACATTGAACAATATGCAATTATCATTGTCTGTGGTATCATTTTTTTCTTTCCCTCTCTCTCTTCAATCTGATAGTATCTTTTTAAAAAGCCTTTCTTACCTCTATTGCTATAAACACTGCACATACTATAGCATGGAAAATAATGTGCTGAAATAATTTTCCCCTTGTGATCCCTCGCTCAGTTACAGATGCTGAGAGCCCGAGGTGAAGGGACCGGCAGATTCAGTGTTTGATGAGAACCCACTTTTAGGGTCATAGATGTCCATCTTCTTCTGCATCCTCACGTGGTGGAAGGAACAGAGCTCTCAGAGGTTTCTTTCATAGGACAATGGTGCCATTCATCAGGTCTCTGTCCTCAAGACCTACCTCGCCTCCCAAAGCCCCCACCTCCAAATACCATTACTTTAGGTATATTTTACCATAGAAATGGGGGAGGGACACAAATATTCAGTACATAGTAATCCCCTCACATCTTCCCATTTTCCTTTCCCCCAGCTCAGCAGCTGTTTGACCCTGACTCAGTTTACCTGGATGTATGGAGGGAGGACTGTGACCAGAAGGAGCCAGACATCCGGGGGATGTCTATTCTAAGCCCTGATAGAGGGAAGTACTTAAGGATAAATAAAAATATGTTTGTGTGAAGTAGGAGCAAATGGGGAAGGGGAGCATCCTCCCTCCTTCAAAAAAAAAAAAAATCCATGTTTAAGGGAGGAAGAGGACCAAAAAGCAAACTTCCTCTCAGTTTGAAGATATTTGATGGTAGAGACAAAACACTTTCAGGTTAGCTACAGGGAAATGCATGTAAAATTTTTATGGAACAACCACAGTAATATTGGTAGTAACAGTATTATGGTATTTGTAAGAAAGTCCGTATGCCTTTTACCCTATTTATATCTCTGCTGTACTGAAGGTAGAGCAAAAACCAGAATAATCATATCTTTTATACTTTGAAATATTTCCTTTTCTTTAGTTATCTCATAAAATGAAGTAAGGTTATCACAAATGTTATCAGTGTATGTTCTGAGCTCTTCCCATCATGATGCATTATAATTAATTCCACACCTTTGACTTCAAAAATACTTACTTTTTTGGCAAGAAATCATTGGTTTTCAGAATAGTAGTATTCCCTTTTCTTCATTATACTCAATTGTCCTCCATCACCTCTAAATATTCCAATATGCTTCTTATAAAAAAGTGTGAATTTTTATTTTTTAACCCAAACTCCAATCTTCTCAGTGTTTGAGACAGAGGAAGATATAGGAAGCCAATAAGCCTTTGAAAGAAATGCAAATTATGGGGCAGTAAAAATTACTCAGTTATTTTAGTGTGGTCTAATACATGTAGTCATTTTCTTTATTTTAGATAATCCCTTTAGATCAAGAAGTCTCACCTTCTTCTGAAAGTACATGATATACTTAGCTGCTTCTTTTTTTGAGGTCATATTTCTACGCACTCAGTTGAGCTTACACATCTTCCTATACATGTCCACTCCTGCCAGATGATGCCTAAGTGCCACACCTCCAACAACAGGTAAACATGGTGGAAGGAATACTTACCTTAAACAAAGCCCTTTCCTTACTCATAGGTAATTAATTCTCAAAGTTTTGTGATACTTATTTCTTCCCCATACAATTGGAATATCCTTGCTCAACACCCCATCAACGACTAAGTGACCAGTTAAGCTTGGAGATGCAGCAGCTCTGTACACTCACATGTTTTGGCTTCTGTTCACTTACCTGTTAAATTACCATATATTGGAATTCTTTGGATCTTGTTCTTTCCCAATTATACAGGAAAAATATCTTACATATATTAAACTTATCTATTTTTAAATAAAATTTTTGGTGATTTACCATTGGTTTACAGCACTATACATGATTTGGAAGTACAACTTCATACCTTCATATGTATATATATCACACAGAACCCACCACTATATTCAAGTGCCATTCCTCATTACCAAATTGACTCCCTCAATGCATTCCTCCCACTTTCCTTTTCTCTCTTAACCACCATATTTTCTCAGTCTAAAACTTGTTTTTGTTTTGTTTATTTACTTTCCACCCATAAGTGAAACTATCTAGTCTTTATCTTTCACTTTATGATTATGTATATTAGCATCATCACATCAAATTCCATATTGTCGTGAAAAGCAAGATTTCATCTTTTATAATAGCTGAGTAGTATTCCATTGAGTATATATACCATAACTACTTAATCTAGTCATACATTGATGAAAATTTGGACTGCTTCCATGTTTAAGCCATTCTGAATAGTCTTGCAATGAGCATAAAACTCATCTATTTTTACTTTTCCTACATATCACATTCCCTTGTTGCCTTCTACTCCCATATACATCCCCCAGTGAGGGTACCAACAAGTATCCACAGATCAAAGAATTTACTATTAAATGAAAGACAATGCTCTGGAAAATGGCCACACTTGTGGAACTTGGAAAGAGATTTATAAGTTTCAAAGTAACAAGTGCTGGACCTTGACGGTCTGCTCAATGAATTTTATCTAAGCAAATGCCCATTCATATAAAAAAAAAAAACACTAAAAACTTCCCCTTCTTTCTTAAATGTAAGGTGGGAGGAAGCAACAAGGTTAAAGATATCAGTAGCAACTCCTTTGCTTTCCCCATCTTTAAATGGAATTAGCTCTACATATTGTATAACAATCCAAAAAGAAAATCCATTCCCTCTTTTTCCCTCCTACATACCGCACTGGAAGGAAATCTCTCAGTTAGAGGCATACTTTCTTCAGAAACTCTACAAGTAGCCACTTAGAATATGATGCAAGGAGACAAGACTCTTGCAAGGAAATAGCACTAATAATGGCAGCAGAAGTTGAGTGTCATTAAGTTTAAGACAACACTTTTTAGCTCTGTTTATTGTGTAGGGCATGTAAGGAATTAATAAGTGCTCTAGTAATAGGCTCCAAAGCTACTAAGAAATTCAGAGGGTTGCACAGGGACTTCATACTTTGAAGACTAACCAATGACCTCTGAGAATTGGACTTATACCATGGTAATCAGCTTTGTGCTCAGGTACTGAAAATTAGCTACACAGTCTATCTCAAAGAATCACTTGGCTCCTCAGCAGAGTAGGTACCTATTCTATCTGGCACTCATTTCATTACCATAGACTTCCAACATGGAAGATACAAGGATGTGTGGATGTTCTTCATTGTAATAAAATGGCAGATTCTTAGTTACTCATCCTACATAGAGGTAATAGTCCCCTCTGAGGCCTCAGAAGGTTTTAAAGAACCAGGAACTGATTCCAACAAATCTGGCTTTTTTCCTTGTCTTAGCTCGCGCAGGGATATTGGTTAAAAGACCTCATAACCATGTAACACTGAAGAAAGGGAATATTTTAAAAATTTGGTATTATCAATAACAATTGATGACCTTGCCCCCTGACTGGAAACCCTAACCCAGTCCTCTTTTGGAAAACTTATTTTTGCTCCCTACACTGAGTGTATACCCCAGTTGTCACATCTGTGCTTCGGATCCCACATAAATATGCCAATTAGCAGGTGATTATAGATCTGGAAGCAGAAAAACAGAATTTGTGACTGAGAAATAGCTACGTGATGGACCTAAGGTAAAGATCTTAGGTTCTTGTCAAATATCTTTAATTCTCTTGGGAACCAGAAACACTGCTTAGGATGTTCTTCCCGCTTGCCATCTCTTTGCTGCTTACATGTGACTTAATTATCAAGACTTAAAACAAGTGTTATCTCCTCTATGAATTCTTGCCTAACATCATATACCAATGGTGAGCTAGGTACCAACCTCACTTCACTCTATGCTTATTTTTATATCATTTAATTATATGATGTTATAATTCAAACTTTCCTATCTTCCTTCAAAACTCAGAGGAAAAGGGTCTTTTAACTCTATACCCCCTCTCAATATTAGCATGGTGCTTTGATATTCTAAAATTTCAGTGTATTGTTACAAGACTGAATGAATTAGTGAATGAACAAATGAATGAATGTGCAGCATTCCTATTTGCCAATCCGGATACTGCAGATTAAAAATGCTTTGTAAATTTGGAATAAGCTTTGGTTTAAAGTATGAAAGGGGCCTCCCTGGTGGCGCTAGGGGTTAAGTGCAGCATGATGAAGCCATCAGCAGCCACCACAGCATGAGTTGAATACCCGGCCAGGGAGATTCCCATATGGTGCAGCAGACCTTTCCTGACTCGCCCGCTGTTCCCCTCAGCATTGTACTTCAGTCGATCTGCCTCTTCTGCTCCCCTCTCTGTCTCTGGTGAATCCTCTCACACACACACCCACACACCCCTCTAGACTGTACCCAGCTCTTGTATGGATAAATAAATAAATCTTTAAAAAAATAAAAATAAAGTATGAAAGGTTGTGATCATGCAAAAGGCTCTGCTATGCACATTATATTGCTTGGAAAGAGTCTTGAGCAAAGGTTGGAGATTTATTTATTTTTTTTAAGATTTACTTATTTATGCATACAAGCTGGGGTACAGGCCAGAGGTGTGGGGCAGTGAGAGGGATCACCAGAGATTGGGGAGCCACACAGGCAGATGGTCTGAAATACACTGCTGAGAGGAGCAGCGGGTGAGACAGGAGAGGTCTGCCACACCATGTGGGAATCTCCCTGGCCTGGGCGTCAAACTCGCGTCGCTGCTGTCGACAGCTCCACAGCGCAGTGCTTAACCACTGCACCACCAGGTAGGCCCAAGGTTGGAGATTTAAAAAAGAAGTAAATAAAATACATTGAATGAGCTTCAGATACAGGTTAATAATACAAACTTTGTGGACTAAAACTGTATATATCTTATTGGAACAAACCAAGAGAGGTAATTTAATGGTCCACTGAGTTATATGTCATCTTCCCCTGGTGAAGTCCCTTTTGTGGTGTCGTTTCATTACCTTTACCTGTTCACTCTTTAATCAATTGTCACAGAGCTCCAGGGCTCTATAGAGTGAATATAAAGCTATCAAACTAATTCTGGAGTCTGATCCTATCCAAATAGGCCTGTTCTTAACGCTACTGTTAAGCCCTAAAGCAGCAAGGAGGCTTTGAAATTGGGAATTTAGACATGAGAAGGGAAGGCCACAGTTACTACTTGAAAGCACTATACAGAGAAAGGTCTCTCTGTAAAGTCAGTGGGTTATCTTGGTTGCAGTTTCATTATAAATGAAACATTGTTTTAGATTGTTTCTTGTGATGTAAGGGCTTGACACTTGAAACAACACCTAGTGGAAATTCTTTCTTTTATGAACTATAAACTACTGTATGGATATATGATCAGGAGTGAACAATTCCCATTTTAAGTGTCCTCTGAGTGATTATCATTCTAATCTAATATTGTTGAACAATTAAGTAAAATCTGTTTAAAATACAAGTATAGCTGTAACTTTTATTAAACTGCTAGCATGGTGTCCATTTGATGTCCATTTTCATTCTCCACTCATTAGAATTTCGCCCTATATTTTATTCAAAGCCGATGAATGGTAATTTCTTTATAAATAGTTGTGAGTAGTGGTAATTTTCCTTAGAAAAAATTAACCTTATCTTCCTATTTCACTTCCTCCATTCCATCCCTCTACATTCTTTACAATATTTTCTTTTGTTTACTTTTAAAACTTCTGTTAACTTCCAGATCTTCCAGGCACGTTCTATCTGAGCATAAAATCTAAGCATGAGATTTTTAGTTAATACCAAAAAAAATCTAAATATGAAGCGGTTGTATATATTGTGCATATTCAATGTGAAACCACCAGCCAATTTCATAGAAAGAAAACTGATTTTGTAGCCTAAGAAGAAAAATTCACCTCTAACATAAGCACACATATGTACACATGCTTCATACCTTCCAGTCATTAGATTCTTTTCTTTTTTTTTTTGACAAATTGTGTTAATATTGTATAAATGTTTATCCATTATAAACATTGGGGATTTGGTTTACTATTTAAGAAAATAAGACTCCTCAACGTTTCTCCAGTTAAGTACTATTTCCATAAGATATAACATTAGTACTTTAATACGCAGTTCTTGTAGAAACAATGATTTCTTGCACACTTACTGCCACCTAAATTCAAACAATACAGCAACACAGTCACTACTCCTTGAGGACATACTAGGTTTCTAGCACTTGACACAACACTTGAAGAGTTGAAAGAGTATTTAAGCAGTTGGCACAAGCTGATATGAGAACTGCTTCACTTGCAGAGTATCTGGTGGAAAGTTAAGTCTGCTGAATTGGATATCAGAAATCCAGAGTGTCAGGAATCCTATTTTAGTTCTGCTTCACACCATGACAAGCTGAATAGCCCTAGGCAACTTGGCAGCTTTCTTCACCAACAGCAGAAATGATGCCCACTCATCTCTGATATGTTGTGAGAATTAATAGTGTGCAAATATCTTGAGATCTAGAGATGTGCAACATTTTCTCTATAATTTTTCCGTTTATCAATCTAGAACTTTTGATCAGTAATATTTAAATTTTTAAAATTCCTCTTTTTATAATTTTCCACACTGCCTCCTCATATTAACTCTCAAATTATTTACCCCTTTATTTCCAACAACCTTTATGTACTGATGGACTTGTTAACTTTTTTTTTTTTCAGGATGGGGTGGGGTTTTCTGTCAAAAGAATTCCTGAAAGGTATTCTAATAAATTTCCAAAGCACTGCTCAGCATAATCCTAGCTCAACACTTACTTTTTATCTTTCTAAAAGATCTTGACATATTTACACATTGGGGAAGAAAAGTGCTTATTCAGTGGTAAGCATCTTACATTTACAATGAAGAGATATTTGGAGAGGGTGTCATCTATCAGTTTTAATACACTGAAGGGTCTTTAGGGACTGGCACTTGATTGGGTCATCTCTACATACTACCTGAGACCTAGCATAAAATTTTACACTAGGTAATACTTAAAATGTTTTAATTCAGTTGATGTAAGTAAGTGTAAACAATTTACTTTGTTTTCTTTGATGATCCAATAAAAGTTTTAAATATGGTTTTAAAACTTTTGAAAATCCTAGCACAAATTAGGAGTGAGACTACTTATATTTATATAATATAGGTTATTGCTTGACACTGAAACAGATTTATGACTCTTTCCTGGTTTTTAAACAAATATACTATTCCTTGGAAATTCTATGGTCTGTTCTTTGGGTATTGTGTTGGGAATAAGACTAGTCCAGTTTTTTTCCCAGAGGAATAAGCCTTCTGTATGAGGATATAGTGATGAACAGCTGTATGCTAGAGGGAGGTAATGCTGATTTCGGAATTCAGACAAAGTTTGGAATTAGAGTTAGAAGAATTGTAGCATTTCTTATACAAAGTTGAATTTGAATTAAGTTCAGCACAGGAAATTACTCCTGAAGATTCTTTTGGACATTTTAAATTTATTATAAATCAGTCATTCATCCATGAGGATGAAATTCTATTATGGCCACATCTGGTCAGTATAAAGTGTTCAAGATTACAATATATAGCCCATTTTACCAAAATACATTTTTCTCCACCTTAGCCTTGCTGATATACTAGAATCAGTTGATTATCTTTTTTCTTCAGTAAAATAAATTTTTACATCTTATTTTTAAACATCTATATAAAAAAATTGGTACATCTACCTTCTGGGTATTTAACATAATTAATGTTTTAAAATGTTAATAAATAGGATTAATAAAATTATCCTAAATCTTACAGTATGTCAGATTTGACTGAGTATCCCAGACTCTGATTTGATTAATTCTATCTATAGGAACTTGGCTGGAATATGCAATTGGAATCCACTAAGTGCACCTTTAAAGACCTCATACTCATTTACATGCATTCATACCTTCCCCTCAATAGTTACAACAAGGAAAACTCACCTTTGACCTATTCTGTTTTTACCCCTCAGTCACAAATCTTGCTATACCAAACTACTTCCAGGTTCACAGACATGCTACCTTTTCCCCCACAACTGAACATTCAGGTAGCTTTTGTATTTACTTAGAAGGTTTCCTATACTTTACATTTAAGTCCCAATGGTCTTTCAAGGGCATTGAGCATAATCCCCTCAGGGAATCTTTCCTTGACTCACCTAGTCAAAATTAGGTGCCTCTTATCCCAATGTTCAACACTTAATGTCCTATGTTGTGAAGATTTATTTTCTTGTCTCCTTAAGAGCAGGGACTATGTCATTTATCTTGCCTCTGTTGGCACACAGTGATTAATCAGTAAATGTTTACTGAATGCCTCTCTGAATGAATGGATACCTTTTCATTTTAAGACTGCCCTTGACATTTATTTTATCCAGAATTGATATTATCAACATGAATGGTATAAATAGTGATGGTTAACCCCCCCCCCTTTTCACACCTGGCGCAGATATTGGGGACATGGACAAATAGTTATGGATTCCTGTCCCTTGTCCATTTTAATGTTAGCCACTTACTTCATGACAGTGCCTATTTCACAAACAAGTGCTGAGTCTCTGCTATTAGCCTGACTCTAAGAAAACAAATGTGAAGATGTTTTGTTATCAAGGAGTTTGAGGTGAGTTCAGATGAATATTAAAACAAATAATCAGTGTTCCAATGGAAGTATGTTCAATGAAGATATGTGTGAAAGAACAGAAGAGGGAATCTTATTCTCTACCTTAGAGAGTTCAGGAGAAACTTCATCCAGAAAGTAGCATTTAAGCTGGGTTCTCCAAGCAGAGAGAAACAGTATTTCTAGGCAAAGAAAACAGCATGTACAAAAGCTGAGGGCACGAAGTTGCTGTACTTTTCCTGGTCCCACTACTAGATGACCATTTTTTCCAACTCAGGCAAATACCTGTGAGTTGGAATAATCTCTTTTTTATAGCAGTGCTCTTACATGTGGCTGTTATTTATTATGAGTAAATTGGATTTAGTGAAGATTCAGTATTTTAATATTGTGACTTGGAAATCTGTCTCCACTCCAAAAGCAAAATCTCTTTGTGGTGAGAACTATTCTACTTATTAATTGAAGTCACCTGTTTTTCTGTGATGAGGGAACTAGTACTGATATCTAATCCATGAGTCAAGGGTAGTTGTTCTAGATCACTGGAAGACATGACACCAGGCCTCACATATCCATCTCCAGTTGTATCAATAGCAAAATGTGAGTTAGGAAGGCAGCCTGGTAGGAGCTGCTAGCTCCCTCTCCTTCCACATTCTCACCTATTCCATGGCAAAACTGAAATTTGCATCAGATCTCTGGATAGGGACTTGGTAGTCCTTCCTGACCATCAGACATAGTTCATTGACAGTGAAAAATGAACTAATATTACAAATGCACACAATAATTCAATAAATAATCAGGACTAGGTATAATATGTGTTTAGATCATCAATCCCCAACAAACATCATGGGAACTATACAAGTCTTTGTTATATGAACATATTAGTAGGTACTGAGGTAGAGGGATTGTAAAGGTGAAATTGATTCAAAATGGTTTCCATTAAACAAGAAGGAATTCATTTATAGCTTGAAATTAGTAGGGAATTAGATAGGTAGGGCCTCCCTGTTGGTGCATGGGTTAAGTAGCAGCACTATGAAGCTATCCAGAGCCACTGCAGCATGAGATCGATCCCCAGCCGGGGAGCTTCCCACACGGCACAGCAGATCTCTCCTGCCTTACCTGCTGCTCCCCTCAGCAGTGTATTTCAATAGATCTGCCTGTTCTGCTCCCCACTCTGTCTATGGTGAATCCTCTCATCCCCCCAAACCTCTGGCCTGCACCCCAGCTTGTATGCTTAAATAAAATAAATCTTTTTTTTAATATAATAGATATTTATTTTTGTTATTCGTATCTTTTACATTATTGTGTGTTCCCCATAAGTTACCCACCACCTGTTCACCCATGGAGCCATCACCATAGTCCTCCGTGCTCCCCTCTTCCCCCCTCTTGAGCCCTCCCCCTCCCCTCCTTCCCTGCTGAATGTTGCTTTCTTATTTGGCTCCCCTATATTCCTGTTATAAGTGAAACCATTCGATAATTTTCTCTTT
>PVIJ01007906.1:0-78616 GCA_004024925.1 Scalopus aquaticus | reverse complement strand
TGAGGATAAAACTGGTGAGATTTGTTGATCAATTTAAAGACAAAGATCTTATAAAATTGGGGGTTGCTCATTGAGGCTGGTGAGCTGTTTGAAAGTAATAAATTTTAGTTTGGAACAGTATCACATATGTATAAATAGATAACCATGTATATTATATAAAATAATCAGTATGGTATTATGTATTACCTAGTATATAAAATATTGAATAATTCATATGTAATATGTAAATTATATGAAATGCTATATGGATATCCACCTTTTTTCAAAATTTGTATTACACTACTTTGCTTTTACAAAGGACCTATGTTACAATGTTCTGTTTTTGGATAATGGAGGGAACCTGTATGTGTGTGTGTGTGTGTGTGTGTGTGTGTGTGTACATGTGTACACACACATGCAAATGCTACATATAACCTTTTATGGTTCCCAAACTCAATGTTTTGGTTCCAAGAGAAAAGTTAAATTTAATGACTAAGGTATCAAATTTGGAATCAGACAGGTAGAAGCTTGAATCCCAACTTTGCCATTAATTGGCTATATTACTTTGGACAAACATTTACCCTTTTAAAGTTTCAATTTCTTTACCTGCAGAAGGGATATGGCAGTAAGACATCCTATGAAGTTGTGTAAGGCTTCAGTGAGGTCATATATGTTAAGCACATTTAGTTTGATGTTTAGACTTTATTAAATGTCAACTGCTATTCTTTTTCATGAACATGGAGTGGAATTAAACAGGATAAGGACAGCTAGTTAAAAGCAATAACTGTGGGGAAGCTTTTGAGCCGAGGACTTGAATTTTTACCAAGGTGCAAAAATTAGAGACAAGGAAAGTAGATCTCTATATACTAATGAGATCACTTTTCAATAACATCTATTAGATTGTACCTAACAAAGCGTTTGGTTGAAGAATTTCTGTATTTCATGTAATAGAAAAATTTTTATACAAAAAGAAAATTTTTATACAAAAAGAAATTTGGATTAAAGTACTAATCACATTCATGTGACTAATTGGGAGGAATATATCCAAGCCAGGGTCACCTTTCTGCATCAAAGGAAAGAGACTGTTAGCCCTGGATTCAGGGTTATGATTATTAGTATGAAATTGTCTTAAAGACCCATGCTCTGAAAACTGGAGTTGTATACCTATTTTTAGGAGACAGAAAAAAAATATGGTTACCCAAAGTCAAAAGATTATTTTTATATACCTTAATTGAACTTTATAGTGAAAATATGAAATTTGTGAGTACCTGGTTTGATTAGTCTAAGACAGAAGAGTCTGTTGCAAACCTGTAAAGCTTTCCTTCCTTGGGTTTACATAAAAATCTGGAGACTAACTTGTCCTGTTTTCCAGAATGTCTGATTTTATTCCCAAATAGGGGATCTGGAATAGGAAAGGCAGACATTTTACTTCCAGAATGATTCATGGGCTATCAGGTCTGGAAGTATCTTGGGACATCAGCTTCACAGAGTGGAGGTGCAGTGGGGAACTGTAAAGGCCTTTCTCTTGGGGAGGAGGCATTAAGAGAGTCTTTTTAACAAATGGTGCTTGGAAAACTGTACAGACACATGTAAAAGAATAAAGTTGGATCAGTCTCTAAGTCAATGCACAGAGATTAAATTAGAAACACATTAAAGACTGTGAAATCTTGCAAAAATGAAATATATAGAACTCTTCGGCGAAATATTTCACAACATCAATGATAAAATGTTTTTGGAGACTTGACCCATATGGTAGGGAAATAAAGGAAAAATAAACAGTTGTGATTACCTTAATTTAAAAAGCTTTTACACAGTAAAAGAAAAATAAAAGTTAATTAAAAAGACAACCTACTGAATGGGAGAAAATATTGACACATTGCACAACCAACAAGGGGTTAATAGTCAAGATATGTAAGAACCTTATTTAATTTAGCAATAAAAACCCAAACAACCCAATTAATAAATGCACAGCAGATCTGAACTGACAGCTCACTGAAGTGGTTATCCAGAAGGCCAACAGATACATGGAAACAAGTCTAACTTCACTTTTAATAAGGGAGATTCAAGTCGAAACTACGAGCTATCATTTCACATCCATGAGAATGGCACATCTTAAAAAGACTCCATCTGGAGAGGATGCAGAGAAAGAGGGAGCCTAATACATCTATTTGTGGGGCTATAAACTGGCTCAGCCAGCTTGGAAAGCAGCCTGGGTGTACCTTACAAAATTGAAAATGGAAAATACCTTTTGACCCAGTATTCCTGCTTTTGGGCATCTATATGAAGAACTTGAAACTATCAACTCAAAAAACTATATGCTCTACAATGTTTTTTGCAACATTATTTACAATAGCTAGGAGAAGGAAACAATCTAAGTGCCCACTGATAGAGGACTGGATGAAGAAGTGGTACATCCACACAATGGAATACATTTTAGAAAAACAAAATGTTACCATTTATAGAAAAATGGAAAGAGTTTTAGGAATTTTGTGATCAACACAAATATTGGGTGTTTATACAGTGAGTGATTTGACAAAGCCAAATGATTATAAAAAATATTCACTAGTAAAGGAGGTGATGTTTCTGAGGTTAAGAGAGAGAAATGGTCAAAGGGCATAAGGTGGGATAAAAAGAAAATAAAGGGGGGGGGGAAAGGCTTATGTACACTGAAAGTAGCCAAAGAGTTAAAAAAATGTGTTTTTTGGGTTCTGAGCACTTGGTGCCAAGGGAACATGTATTACCCTATTTGTCCTCCACAGTGCAGTGGGCCTAGGACACAGTGTTCTGCAGGAAATGACCAATGAATGAACATGCTTAGAGTCCTGCTTTAATCCTTGGAAACCCCTCTTTGGCAATTACATGTGAGTCACAGTAAAGCTTAACTTTTGACTTGAAATTCTCTGAAGCGGGGCGGGGCGGGGGGTGCGGTGGGAAGGAAGCTTTTAGAGACCCAGAATTTAAACCATGAAGAATCGAGGACCTCTTACTAGATCACCTCTCCACAGACTCCATCACCCACTTAGAAAGCTTCAGAGAGTCTGTTGAGAACGTACTTCCTTGTTTTTTCACTTGAGGTAACATTAGCACTGCAGATATTTCTGCTTGCTGTCAAGGATAGCAAGTCAGGTCAACTGAGTAATGAGCAGATTAATCAAAACTTCAGATGCTGCCTCTAGCTCATAACTTATAGACTGACAGGTTCATAATCCTTAAAATCATAATTTTTTCCTAGGGTAGAGAGCTTTTCTTTGATAAGCTATTTTTTTTTAAGACATGAAGATTCTCACTAAAAGGAATACAGTCTCTTCAATAGAGTGTGCTTTAATTCTTTTTAAAATTTTTTTTAAAAAGATGTATTTATGCATACAAGAGCTGGGGTGTAGGCCAGAGTGTGGGGGGTGTAGTGAGAGGATTCACCAGAGACAGAGTGGGGAGCAGAACAGGCAGACTGACTGAAATACACTGCTGAGGGGAGCAGTGGGAGAGACAGGAGAGGTCTGCTGCGCCATGTGGGAAGCTCCCTGGCCAGGGATTGAACTCTCACTACTGTGGCTGCGGACAGCTTCATAGTGCTGAGACTTAGCCCCTTGTGTCACCAAGGAGGCCCAGAGTGCGCTTTAATTATTTCCACCTATTCAGCTATACAAAATGTTTCAAGAAGTGATGCTGAGAGACTGAACCACATACACACACACACACAGAGAAATATGGGCCAACCCTGTCGACCTAGCTCATTGTCTTTAGTTCACAAACTAATTTATGGCCAAGAAGCCATCCAGAAGCATCCAGTTTTGTCTCAGGTCATTATGGCTGTCGGTTTAGGTTTTTTAGTTCATAGTCTGCTCCTATAACAACGTCTGAGAAAATACAGCCATCATTGCTCAAGTTCTGCACTGTATCTGGGAACTTATGAAGAATTGGATTTCTGTAGCTGAAACAGTATATTAAACCACACTATTTTTAACAGAACCCAGAATGGGATGACAATGTCCTTTAAAGATTCATGTGACTCATAGTTTTTGATGATGGATCTTCTCAGAAGCTTAAGTACTAAAAAAATTCAAGATAATAGTTATAGAGAATAAAAAGAAAAAAGCATGGTGAAATTACAATGAAAAACAAGTTTCCTACTCATCTTCATTCTAGTAACAACTTCTTTGAACTTTCCAAGCACTTCTTTCTAGTAAATATTGTATTTATAATTATTTTTTTATTGCTATATCCAAACTTAATTTTTTTAGGTGTTTTGACTTTCTATAATAATAGGAGACTTTTCTTAAGTAGGATCTCCTCTTAATCCTTCCATATGTAGTTATGCTTCTATTGAACTCATTTTACACATTTGAAGAACATTCGTGACAAGGGCATATTACTTATTTTCTTTCGCAGACAATTTGATTGTCTTGCTTTTCACTTATATAATTTTTGTTCACACATTTTTAACTTAAAAAAGATGTCATAGCATGGATAACTCATAATGTTGGAATTACCTTTTTTTTTTTTCTTAGAGCAATTCTTTCTGGAAGGCAGTATTCTACTGGTTCAGTATCATATGTTCATTCTTTAGACCTGTTACCTAATACCAAAAGTTTAAGTAAATTAGAGCAGATTTACCTGACTTAATAAATATCTCCTTTTAAGTTATAGAGGTGTACTGAGAGAAGAGAGAGGAGATATCTTTTTTTTTTTTAAGATTTATTTATTTATACATACAAGCTGGGGTATAGGACAGAAGTGTGGATTTGGCGAGAGGCTTCACCAGAGACAGAGTGGGGAGCAGAACAGGCAGATCAGAAATACACTGCTGAGGGGAGCAGCGGGCGAGGCAGGAGAGGTCTGCCGCACCATGTGGGATTCTCCCCGGCTGGGCTTGGAACTCGCATCACTGCTGCCGACAGCTCCACAGCTCAGCGCTTAACCGCTGCGCCATCAGGGAGGCCCGAGAGAGGAGAGATCTAAGTCTTATTTATAATGAGGATTCTTAAGACCTGATACCAAACAGTACTTGTTTCTTTTTTCATGTGTCACTGTGCCAGAGCAAGACCACTGACCCCCTTCATGAGCCCAGCATGGTTTTGGTTCATTCTGAGTGACTTTGTAACTTGGAGTAGCCTTGTTGCTCTTTCTGGTCTTGATACTGGAATAAAACAATAGAGGTCAGAGTCCATTTCAGTGCCTCTTTGTTCTGGCCTCTCCTTGCTTGTGAATATCCTGAAGGCAGTAATTTGAACTGAAGGCCCCTTTATTACCTCTTCCAGATAGATTTTTATGACAAACTTGTGCTCTTATTTTGCCATATTTGAGGACCTATTAAAAACTATGTGGTTAAGCTCCTACTTTGGAGTTGCTGCAAAAGAAAGTACAAACTTGACTTGATGGTTCTTAAGGAAAAAGGAAATGCATTGCATTGAATAGATGTTATGGACTGAATGCTCGTGTTCTCCCCTCCCATACATTGAAACTCTTCCCCAGTGCAATTTGATTGTATTAGGAGTGGGCCTTTGGTAGGTGCTTGGGATTAGATGAGATCATGTGAGTGGTTCCATCAAGAGTGGGATTAGTACTCTTATAATTATAAGAGATTGCTCCCCTTCTCTCCTCCCCAGAAGTTGGCTGCCTGTACCCAGAAGAGGGTCCTCACCTTGCTGGCACCCTGATCCCAGACTTCAAGCATCTAGAACTGTGAGAAGTAAATTTCCACTTATAAACCACCTAGCTATGACATTTTGTTACAGCAGCCTGAACTGAGACAATGGAAAAGAGACACATGAACTTTGTTGACTGCCTTCGACTCCCCTTAGTGAGTTTTCTGGCACTACCCTAGGGCTAGGCATGGAGCTGCCTGCTCTTTCAACACACAGCATAGAAGAATCATGTTCCATTACTCAAATGTATCAATTGAGAGCCCTTTGTGACTGGCACCAACCAAAACACTGGAAACACCAGGGCAAGCAAAATCCAGACACTGTCACTGTTCTGTGCTCTGAGTCTAGAAAGGTGTCAGACATTAGTTGACGATTTACATGTGGATGCCTCATTACAGAGGAAAGGGTCCTGTGAGAGCATATGGTGTGTGTGTTAATGGTAAAGTCTGTGGTTATTGACATTTTGGGGGGCAATATTGCCACTCAGAGGAACATTGGGGATTTTGGGGATTATTTTTATTTGCTCCACAAATGATTGGAGACATTTAGTGGGAGAGGAACAGAGTGTTAGTTATTTCACAGGTCATAGGACTGATTTTCTACACAACACAGAGTCTTAATACACAACATGTCACTTTCAAATATCCATCAAATATCCATCTGAATGTGTTTAATTATCTCTGAGCTTCAAACTGATCTCCATTTTGCACAGAAATACAGATTATTTTTGCATGATTTTAGCATACATAGAATTTTCCAAGACTGTAACCTCAGTGTAAATTGGGGGAAGATTGTATTTGATTTGCAACTTTAATGAGAGTTATTCATCATTACAGAAACTCATGTCACTGGTGGTGAAGCTGCGGATGGCATTTGAGTCACCAATGCAATAAGCCTGTATTGGCCTGACTCTGGGGTTCTTTCATTCTCTCTACATATGGAATCATAGCACACATACAGTTACTTTATTGGATCTTTTCATGTGTTCAATGACATAATTTATATATTGAAAAATGTATTTATTATTTTTTATTAGAAATTGATTATTTTAAAAATGACATTGTTTTGAAAATGATATGTACCTTTATGTACATAAACATAATTTTAATTTTAGTACAGTAATGGTGATGATACAAAATACGTTTTCCAAAAATAGTGAGTCTTACAGAATTGAGAAGGATGATTATGTAAGAAAGAACTTCTCTGAGATGCAAGGAGTATCTCATCTGAGGGCTGAATGACGACCTGGGGTTCAGTAGGCAGAGAGTGGGGTGGCCTGCAGAGTCAGAATATGTGTGAGGCTGTGGAGACAGAGCCAGGAGAGTACAAGGAAGTGGAAGAAAGTTGGTGCAGTTGGTACACAGAGAGGGGGCAGAGGTTAGCATGAAGTAGGGCTGGCAAAGAGCAGAGAAGGTGCCTTCTAGGACTTGTAAATCAATTTAACTTAGAGTTTAATTCTAAAGTTAATGGGAAGCCATTGAAGGGCAGAGAGTGATATAATGTTTTTTATTTTTTTTATTTGAAAAAATTAACTGTAGTATGGAGGAAAAATTACAGGGAGTGGGAAAAAGGGTGAACGTGGGGACAGGGGAATCCAGGTGAAAGATGGCTGGAGTCTGGATAAGGATAGAGGGATAAATGAGAAGTATGTGGAGGGTGATACAGAGACATTGGAATGAATTGCTGGTTGGTTAGGGACAGGAGGGACAGTATAGTGTCAATGATGAACCACAGGGTTTTGGATTGGATGACTGGCTGGTGAAGTCATTCACCGAGTTATAGACTCCTAGTAAAGAAAAGGACCTGGTATGAGTAGGGTCAAGGTCATACATCATGGAATGTTGGCATGGTGATTGATGCCTTTGAGACCACAAAGTGGAGACATTGAATAAGTCATTGAGCTTAGCAGAAGCTTAGAAATCTGGCCAGAGATAGAAACTTGGCCTGTTGGTGTGATCATGAGGGACAGTCTTGGCTGTAATCAGAGAGGAAGTGAGAAGAGTGTAAAATGAGAGAGCCCAGAATGGAGTCTGAGCAACTTCTTCATGTGCTCTAGGATGGTGGTTCCTAACATGTGGTTCCCAGACCCGTGGTAACAGCATCCTTGGGAACTTGTTAGAAATGCTGATTCCTGGGTGCCACTGCAGACCTACCAAGTCAGAAGCTCTGGGGATGGGGCCCAGCTATCTGTTTCCTCAAGATCTCCAGGTCATCCTACTCCTCCTTACAGAATGAAAACCACCAGCCTAAGAATGGGAAGGAGAGCTAGAGAGGTTAGAGGGTAAAGAAGAGAATATGGTATCACAGAAGTCAAGGGTTAAAAAAGAACTTTTCTTTAAGATTTATTTATTTATCCATACAAGAACTGGGGGTGCAGGCCAGAGGTGCAGGGGGTGAGAGGATTCACTAGAGACAGAGTAGGAAACAGAATAGGAAGATCTACTGAAATACTCTGCTGAGGGGAGCAGCAGGCAAGACAGGAGAGGTTTGCTGTGCCATGTGGAAGCTCCTTGGCCAGGGATCAAACTCATGCTGATAGCTTCATAGTGCTGAGACTTAACCCCTTGAGCTACCAGGGAAGCCCCCTAGAAGTAGGTTTTTAACACTTTGTGTGCCGGTGCCCTTTAAATTTACCAGCCCTTGGGGGCCGGCCATTTTCTGTGCCACCGCATGAATGGTATAAGCATTCAATAAAACACACACAACTCCTGAACTACTGGATTTTAAAAAAACTGTAATATCGCTCATAAAACAAGGCATCCCTGGTGGCGCAGTGGTTGAGCGCTGCGCTGTGGAGCTGTCGGCAGCGGCGACGCGAGTTCGACGCCCGGCCGGGGAGAATCCCACATGGCGCGGCAGACCTCTCCTGCCTCGCCCGCTGCTCCCCTCAGCAGTGTATTTCTGATCTGCCTGTTCTGCTCCCCACTCTGTCTCTGGTGAACCCTCTCGCCACCCCACACCTCTCGCCTGTAACCCAGCTTGTATGCATAAATAAATAAATCTTTAAAAAAAAAATCTCTCATAAAACACCTTACACTTTCACCAAAACAATGTGTAAAGCTTCTAGACTGAGTACGATCAAAGAAATAGCTCCCAATAGTTCCAAATAAATCCACCGTGGCATGAAAAACTGGAGACTAGATGAACACGTATTAATACGTAAGCGGCCACCTGATATTGGTGACAAAAAACACGTACTAATACATGTGTGGACCACAAAGTGTTAAATGTACCCCCGTGTTGGTGATTACATTCAACTAAGGCTTGAGTACCTTTGAGCAGGTTCTTTGCTGAATTCAGGTTCTACTAGTTGTTCCATCAACCTTTCAGGTGGATTTAGAGGAATGTTTATTAGATCAGCTTCACCTGGCTAGGTAGAACATTCCAGGTCTAATAGGCCATTGAATAGCTCTGCTTTTTTGAGTTGTAGTGAAAATCTGTTGTATACTTCTTTCTATCCTGTTAAATCTACCCCTCCTACCAACATATTGACACTTAAAAGATTTAAGCCAACAGTAATGCACTTGCCAGTGCTGAGAAAAGTAAATAAATAGATTCCATGCAGTTTTATGGGTCTGTATTGTACAACACTAACCACGGTGTGGTACAATCTGCTTTGGTTCAAATTATCTGAAGAGGGAGACAGGCAGGGTTGTTTGTGTTACAGTACTAAATTTTCATTTTTTAAGGTAAAGACAAATCAAGAGGTAAGAAAAACATATTTTCTTTTGTTGGCGATACATATAGAGAGACTGAATCCCCTGAACCAACCGTCAACAAACTATTTACGCTGAAAATTCTAACAGACACGTAGAGAAAGTGCTAGTTCGTAGAACCTGGCTTTGGGTCCTGGCTGCTTTAGCTCATTTGATTCTTCGGCATATTTAACTGTTGCGCAGGACCACAAATCACCACCAGGGGGCCCTGAAAGCGTTTCTATCTGATTTCCAGAGTTCTACAGTCCTTTTCAACAAGTACTGCTAATAAAATATCCCTGTGAAGTTGAAGAAATGCCGGAGTCCCTGTTTGAAATTTGGACATTATCACCCAGAATGTACCAGCAACTGCTGAAAACCTTTGATGTACTCTGGATTTTTATCAATTTTTTACTGTGATGTTTAATAATCTTTTATGCCTTTGCTGCTTTTTGATGAGCTGAGGTTTTGTGTAAATTTGATTTTCGTTGTGGTAAGAAAGGAAGATTTATTTCCGCTTAAATTAAAGAAAAAAGTTAACTTTGTTTCTCTGCCTTGTTACTCAACTAGAATAACTAGAATTTGCAAAGTCTGTGCTGAGTGTGTGGTAGGTTTTCTTAACACCTCATTCTTTGTACTAATCTATCCTGAATTTTTCTTTAGATCTTCCAGTCCAAGAACTCTGGATACTTTCAAACAACAATTAACTGTGGTACTGACAAGGCAATCTAAATTCCTCAAAAGGTATGATATGATTTGTACCCATAAAGTACTTTTGCTAATCTGGGCAATTAACTTAAATTTTTAGAGAACGATTTCTCACATTCTGTTAGGTACTAGATTATGCATCAATTAAAAATATTGTTATTTTTGCTTTAAATGATCTCTTCTGGGGGGAGGGAATGACACTATTAAAATGAGATACAGGTAGTAAGTTGCTACTATTTTGAAGAAATGGAAATTATTGGTTTATTCTGCTTGTGTTTTGAATTGACTTCTGTATGCTTAATATTATTGAAATATGATTATTTTCTAGTATTAGGAAAAACCTTATAGCTTTACTAATATCTACATTGAATTCAGAATTAAAGTTGTATCCAATTCAAATATTTAATAATACATAAATATGTTCCAGTAAGGATTGAATAAATACAGAGCTAATCCAGAAAGTTCTCTGATCCTGTGTTCAAAGGTAATAGGATAACCACTTGTCAGGAATTGGCAGGAGAGATTCAAGCATTACAGATCTGGCAGGTAGAGATGACCTTTAAGGTATTGCCCATGTTTCAGATTTTATACATATGTGAAATCAGACCCCACTTTCAGTTACATTAAACTCTTGGTTCCCCCAAATCCCACAGTTACTTAAAATTTTTTTTGGATGTGAAATAAACTTAAAGTTTAATTTGCAAGATCCTTAAGGCCCCTGGAAGAATACTTAGTCAGAATTAAGTTATTGAACTGACTTTATGCCATTGGATAGGACTCAGCCCACGTGCCTTTATGATTGTTTATAGGTGTTTTTACTTTTTTTCTATTTTAAATGAACTTCACACATTTTTTTTAACCCAATGGCTCTCACAGTATTAGCACATGATGTCAATTTGCTAAAATTACTGACACTTCTAGGGCTTTAAAATGGCATGGGTAGGCCTCCCTGGTGGCTCGAGGATTTAAGTCTTGGCACCATGAAGTTATCTGCAGCCACTGTTCGATCCCATCTGGCCAGGGAGCTGATCCACATGGCGCAGCAGACCTCTCCTGTCTCGCCCACTGCTCCCCTCAGCAGTGTATTTCAGCAGATACACTTGTTTTGCTCCCCACTCTGTCTCTGGTGAATCCTCTCAATCCCTGCATCTCTGGTCTGGACTCCAGTTCTTATATGCATAAATAAATAAAAATAAATCTTTAAAATGCCATAGGTGAGCATATTATCTTAGAATACCAGTTCATTTTTGGAGTTGCTTTCTCTCACTCTGCAAACTCCAAGAATGTTGTTTGAGTGAAGAGCACAGGTTGTGTGTGTATGTGTGGTGCTGTTTGTGGTAGTTGATAACATTTTCTTCACCAGTGCTGATGGATACTTATTTTATGTAAATATATACATTTGCAAGATACTAGCAGATATGGTTTTTAGAGATTCTGGAAATGTTTCCTCGATTGAGAAAATCATCACCTTCAATGCTAATTCATTCTCATTTTGATGGTAGAGAATCTCCTTACCTAGAGGTAACTTAGCTTCTAATATACATTTGGCAATCTGGGAATTGGACAGATCAAACAGATGTTTTACTGTCAAATAGACCAGTCAAGGTGCAATATGTAAAGCCCTAGTCCTTTATTCAGGAAAGCATCTCTCAATTCCGACAAGTCTTTGGACTCTTGGTTTACCCTTACTTCTATGAAGCCCGGTGACTTTTATGTTGGGGTGGGTAGAGAACAGAGTAGATACAGAGAGCCACGTTGAAAGACAACAAGAAGCCAGGACTGACATTGAGAAGATCACCGTATAAAACGCACTCAAATTAAAATTTTTTTAAAAGATTTATTTATGCATACAAGAACTGGGGTGTAGGCCAGAGATATTGGGGGGAGGGTGAGAGGATTCACCAGAGACAGAGTGAGGAGCAGAATAGGCGGATCTTCTGAAGTACACTGCTGAGGGGAGCAGTGGGTGAGACCGGAGAGGTCTGGTGCATCATGTGATTTAGCTCCCTGGCTGGGGATCGAACTTGTGCTGCAGTGGCTGTGGATAGCTTCATAGTGCTGAGACTTAACCCCTTGTGCCACAAGGGAGGTCCTCAAATTTTAAAAATAATAACAATTAAGGATCCTAGTTTAGGACTGTGGAGCATAGGAGCAGTCCCTCTCAGCAGTTCTTGAGCTGCTACTATATGTCACCCAGGGTTTCTAGTGATGATTCCTGGAGTCTTAGAGTTCTGGGTCATCCCAGGGGTATGTAAGCACCCCCATGTCAACTCTTTATCCATTTTATATGTTTGAATTCCATAAAAGTGTTTCTCAGCTTAAATATATAATTGAAAACCAACATTTTAGTGTATAGTTTGATTTCATAATGAGACTGAGTCATACAGAAAAGATTAAATTATACTCAGCATTCTTTGGGCAAAAGGCAGGAAAAGATAGAATATTTCAGAAATATTTACATTAAAATGGAGAAAATAAAAGTTTTGGCATGGCAGGCTCTAAGTAAATATTTGTTGAATGGATGAATGATGACATGCAAAAGGAAAAATTCTATGTATCAGAGAAATTGCCTTTTGCCACATCACTGACTAAATAAGGTAGGACTGAATGTGGCTCTTTTGTTGAATTTTGTTGTACTTAAAGATGCCTGGGTTTAGTCTCCTAAGAACAGCTCAAATAGAGAAGTGACAACATTTGGCAAGGCACTTGTCGAAAGTGCCTTGAAGTATCATTCTGTAATCTTGAAAACATCTTTAAGGAATATGTCATGAAAGCATTTAGAATGGAAGTTGATGATCCATTCTCTTACAAATGTGGAAATAGAGACTAAAATAAGCTCTAGAGGTAAGTACATTTTTTTTGTCTGTGTAATCAATACCTTTAATTAAAGAAAAGGTTATTTATTTTCTTAAAGGTAATGGATTTGATTCTTTGCTAGTTTGTGCATTAAATATCTATTGCCAAGAATGAGGCAGAGCTAAGTATGCACTCTAGTTATGTGTGTGTGTACGTGTATGTGTGTGTGTGTGTAGAGAGAGAGTTAAAATATGTTTTGTAAAATACAATATGTATGTGCTCATATAGATTCATCCGTATTATATATCCATGTATTATAGATACATACATAAAATGTACAAAGTAGAAATGTACAACTTGGTGATTTATTATAGGAGTTGGCAAACATTTTGCGTAAAAGGCCTGATGGTCAATATATTAGGCTTTGTGGGCCATATGGTCTCTGTCACAACTATTCAGTTTTGTGCTTGTTAATGTAAAAGCAGACAGACAATATGTAAACTAATGTGTGGCTATGTTTCAAGAAAGTTTTATTTACAAAAACAAATGATAGACTAGATTTGGGCCACAGGTGGGTTTGCCAGTCTCTGATTTATGACATTACAAACTCCAGTGTTAAAAAACAAACAAACAAACTTCAGTATTGCTATGATACAGGACTGGAGATAAAAGATATTGGCAGCATTTCAGGATCATCCTGGTATGCACTCCCGATCACCATCCCTACTTCTTTGTTCCCTCCCTTCTGCCTTTTATGGTAATATAGCTCTTGCTTTTCTTTGTCATTGTAGCAGCAAAAGGTACATTCAGTGGTGGAATTGTACAATATGTACATTATCAATCTGTCTGTCTGTCATCTATCTAAGAACTCTTCATCCCTTGTGCAAAAAGTGGTAATTTTATTTTCATTGCTGCAAAGAATTTCATTATATGAATACTTTGAGATTCATTTTTTCATGCTAATGGTGGTAGACATTTGACAGTTACTTTAATGTTTCAACTCTTATGAGTAAGGCTTTTATGAGTATTCTTGTATGTGTCTCTGGGCACCATTGCATTTGTATATGTACTGGGAATATATTTAGGGGTAGAATTGCTGAGTATGCTTTGTAGTTGCATTTTAGTAGAAAATGCTACCAATTTTCCAGAGTGGTCGTACTAACTTAGCTGCAATGCACAAGAATTTCCATTGTTCTAACATCAGGAATCAAACTTATGGTCAAATGTTGAATAGTGGGGACCGAGTGGTTGTCCCCCTCCGTGTGATTGTCCCTTCCCTGCCACACCTATTCCTTACTGCTGTGCAGGGCCTTTTCACTTATAGCCTGGGACTCTGCTGTTGGAGGCTGCTGGGAGACTGAGAGATGGAATCTCACTTAGCCTTTCTTTTGGCCAGCTGCTCAAATTGAAACTGTCGTGCTCCCTGGGAGGGAAGATGCATGACTGAGGAGCTAAATGTCCCTGAGATAGAGAGGAAAACTGGCCACAATGGCCACCCCTTCACCAACTTGCTCATCCAACTGCCTCTCTCCACCCAACTGCTACTAAGGGCACAGCCTGCCTGCCACTGAGATGGTTCACCGTCCACTCCAGTCAAACACTGGTGGGCACAAATTTATAGCAAGATAATGGAATTTTATCTTCTTATAGAAGTACTTGTGTAATAGCCTTCATTTGCCTCTTTACTGCCAAACCTAAAACATTTACTATCTGGAACAAATTTCCAACTCTTGTTTACAGAGTCTCCAACATTTGGAAATTGCTGGTCTTTTTAATGTCAGCTATTTTGATTGGTCTGTATTTATATTGCATTGTAATTTTAATTTCTCAAGACATTGGGTACCTTGTCATGTTGATTGACAACTGGGATATCATATTCCACAGAGTGTCTGTTCAGGTGCCTGAGCCATTTTTCTTTTGGACTGCCTGCTTTCTTATTGATATGTAGGTGTTCTTTATATATTTTGGATATGAACCTTTGTCAGTTTTGTGTTGCAAGTTTCTTTTTCTACTAGATAGTTGGCCTTTTTACTTTTCTCATGTTACTATTTGATGAACACACGTTTTATTTATATTGACCCATCTTTGCTTTTATAGTCATGTTTTGTTTATGAAAACTTTTACCTGGAGCATGCAAATATTCCCCTAAGTCAGCTTCCCATGTGGTGGCTCTCAAATGTTAGCATGTATCAGAATCCTCTGGAGAACCTATCAGAACTCAGCTTGTTATGGCCGGACTCTGACACAGCAGGTCTGGTTGGAGACTCTGCACTCCCAACCAGTGTCCGGGTAGTGCCGACACTGCTGCTCTGGGGACTGCGCTTTAAGAACCACTGATCTAGAAGCTTTGTTGTTTTTCTTTTTACATTTATAGCTATAATCCACTAGAAATTATGAAGTGAGGGTCAGTTTTCATTTATTTCCCATGAAAATCTAAGCACTATTTATTGAAAAGGTTGTTCTCTCTCAACTGATATCCAAACCAGGTGTCCATATATGCATGGATCTCTTCTGGGTCTTCCAGGCTATTCCACTGGTCGTGCCCACTGTGGGCCACTACCACCCTGTCTTTATTACTGTAGCCCTGTCGCAGATCCTGATACTTGGAGGAGCAACCCCCATCTTCCCTTTTACTTCAATAGACATTTATGACCAACTTGTCAATTTTATGCGCACGCGCGTGCACACACACACACACACACACACACACTATTGAGGGTTGGATTAGAAGTACATTGAATCTATAAATCAGTTTGGGTGAACTGACATATTTACAATATTAAATCTCCTAGTCCAATGCTTCTCAATTTTTCCCCCTTAATATTCTCTCTAAACAATCTTTTTTTTTTTTACTTTTCACCAATTACCCTCCGCTTCCATGAAATTTTAATGCCACATGTGTATTGTATATTTATGCCTTATACATAAGAGCAATTAGATTTTTTTTTTCTCCCGAGGACCCGGTTAGGAGTGATTTCATGTCCATTGTGACTAGGTACCCAATCCATTTATATAGATATTCTTTGGTTTCTCTTAATAATATCTTGTTTTTAAACAATTGTTTCATATTTAATTGAACATTAAATATTTCATAATCCTTTCATATTTGAAAAAGTTGTTTAATATTTTCTGTGTGATAGCTGTACATACCTACTTTTAGGTTGGTTCCTAAGTAATTGATATTCTGGAACGTAGCATTCAGGCCCTCAGGGTTGGCTGTGTGGCACTTGAGTGGGCTCAGGTGAGCAGGTGTGGTCTCTGCTCTGCAGGGCACCCTGACCTCTCGGCTCCATGCCTAAGTGCCTGCCACCTGGCCACCCACCTCATCAAGTCCTGATGTGCAGGCTCTAGTTTTTAAGACATGTGCTTGAAAGACCCAGTGTTATTCCAGCCTCATCTGACACTTGTGGTTGTAAAGGAAAATAATATGTACAGTTTTAAGTGCAGAATAGACACTTGGAAAAAGGAGAGTCACATCTTGGAAAGTGTTCATAATTAAGGCATACGCTGCAGTCATCATTTTTTCATGGTTTAGAGTGTGAAAATGTAGCAGTAGATGGCACTGTTTCTTAATAGATAGAGGAAGCCCTCAACTCCCTAGGTTTGAGGAAAACATTTTTCTGTTAAATTGGAATTAAGAATAATATAAATAAAACTAGAAAAAGTTCTGCAGAATCCCTTGTGATCACTTCTCTGGTGAGCTTAATTAAAGTCAATGAAGAAGCGTAAGCTCTTTCGCCCTCTTCTTTTGGTGGGCTGTTGCTCTAATTGTGTCTTTTCTCAGAACAGGCTGAAGTAAGTGACAGCATATTGTGTAGATGGTGTGGTCAGAATAAAATCACCCAGAATGAGCCTCAGGTGCCTTCCGGTGTGTGGCCTTGTGCTCTGCACAGAAGTCAGCGCTGGTTTTCATTACCAGAACCATCTGTGGGGGGGATAGCATGAGAACACGAAAGGAGTAAAACCAAAAACCTCCCTCACCGTGTTTTCTGGGCAGCACCATGGAAAACCTGGTTGCAGAACCTACCTCTGCACATATGGCTGTTTGACCCTGGCAGATCATTTACTCTCCCTGGCCTCAGTTTCCTTACCTGAAAAGTAAAGATATTATCTACTTGACACAGGGTGTTTTGAGATTACTGGAGGCAATATCTGTAGAGCATTTAGCCTGGCATGTGCTACTGAGATGAGCCCATGCTCTTTGGCACCTTGAAAGTGGCGTGTGAGGTATGTTGTCCGTGGGGACCTTTGTTCAGGTGCAAAGGTCATTGAACTTGGCCACATGAATTGCTCCAGGTTTGAACTCTTCTACCCAGGCTACATTTAAACAGCAAACCCAAATCTCTGGTTCCTGGTTCCGCAGAGAAGCTTGCAAAAAACAGCATGTCCTGGCCTTAGAGATGTTGACATAATCAGTCCAGGGTGGGCAAGGTCCCAGGGGCCTCTTAGGGCAGCCCATTCAGATTCCCTGTCTACAGTGTGTGATTGTTACATGGTGTTGCCTGCAGAGGTGAGAAGAGATCTTAGGTGTAGTTGTGGGTTCAAATTTGAGTATCTGTCAGATATTAGAGCTGAGGTTTTCCTCTCGAGCTCTTTGAAGTTGGTTCAGGTGGGTTGTTGATAGTTATCTTTGACAGCCAATTCTGACTGGGCAGAGATGTGTTTAAAATATGAGGGCCATGTTTTCCCCGTCAATGTACTTTCTGAGATAAAGAAATAATGTTCCATGAGGTAATCACAGAGAACATCACGAGTTACTGTTTTTTTTTCCCCTCAATCTTTGCAGTGTTTCTGCCTCTGTCTGTCTGTCTGTGTGACTGCTTGTAATTTCTGTCTTGTCTCTGTTTCTATCTTCTCTGTCTGTGTGTCTCTCTACTCTGTATCTATCTGCCTCTGTTTCTGTCTTTCTGTCTCTGGCTCTCTGGCTCTCTTTTGACTCCTTTGCCTGGGTGAGGCTGACAGAGTAACCAGGTATATCAACACATCAGGCTTCTCCAGAGAAACATAAGCTGTAGGGGTTTGACATACATATGAGTATATATTTATATGTATAAGTGAATATTTATTCATATGCATAAAGAGACTTACTGGCTTACATGATTGTAGAGGCTGACAAATCCCAAGATCTCAGTTGGCAAGTCAGCGATCTAGGAGAGCCCCTGATGTAAATTCCACTATGACTTCAAGTCCAAAAGCAGAAGGAGGCTGATGTCCTAGTTCAAAGACAGTAAGCCAAAGGGTCAGTTCTCCCTTACTCTACCTTTTGGCTCTCTTCAGGCCTTCAGTGGTTTGGGTGAGGCCCACATGCTTTGGGGGCACAGTTTGCTTTACTCAGTCTACTGATTCAAATGTTAATTCTATCCAGAAACACCCAACAAGACACATCCAGAAAAATGTTTCATCAAATATTTAGGCACCCTGTAACCCAGTCAAATGGATACATAAAGTTAGCCATCACACCGTGGAAGGCCATATAGCCACTATCCTCGAACAACTGGGTCGAAGAAGTCTTTAACTGATGGGCTAAAGGTCAAGTTTGGCTCTCAGGTAAGCCCTGTTTGTCTCCCACCCTCAGGATGGTATCACATACAGTGAATTTCACTCTATATTACCTAGCTGATGATTATTTTTCTAGGTCATGGCCAGATATCAGGTCACTAAATTTGGGACCTTTATTCTAGCTGTTCTAATATACTATAGTGGAACTAGGTCAAACATGGCATATATATGTCACTAGAAAATCAAAACACATTACAGTTTCCACTGACAATATTAATCAGTCAGAAGAATTCAAACAATTTGACAATGCAACTACTTGGATTTTTCTCAATGCCCCATGTTGTGAGGAAAACTTGTTTCCTGATTGACATCTGGAGAGAAGCAAAATTTAGTTATTTGTACCCATTTATCAGGGCAAATCCCAGGGAACATTAGGAGAAGGGGTTTCTTTGCAAATGATGGCCTCCACACCCTGCCTCTTTATTTTAGGTCCCCTCATGTTCCTACCTGGCTGGAACTATACCTGACATCCCCAGACAGTTAAATACTTTATCAGCTGTGACACACACTACTAGGCTACTCTGGATATAAGCTGTTTGATAGAAACAGCTTGGAGTTTAAAAACACAAGTTGGTCAGGACATAAATTTTATAATGTTTAAAACAGAACTTAAAACGGTTTTTTAAAGCAAACTGTTCCATCCAACGGGAATAAAAGAAAAAGCAGGTCCATAACTATATAATAGAAATATAACACTGAGCTAAAGACTATGTAATTATGCCTGTGCTTTGCATTTTCTGAAAATCCTTGTGACAAATTATTACAATTTCCTTGTTTTTATGTGATACATTGAAATGTTTCCAACAGTGCTGTGCTTGGAAAAGTGTAGGGCAAAAAGCAGTCTCGAGTGTTAAAAATTAAGTTTCTGTGCCCTTGTTGCTTGGCAGGGAGGAGGTGAAGGGGAGGACTCTGTGGTAGAGGCGGCTGGGAGAGAGATGAGTATACGAACTGGCTGAGGAGAAAGAGACATGGACGCCAGGAATCTTAAGGGGTTCCTCTCAGCAAGTTAGCAACCTCCTCCTATAAATGGATGAAAATGAGGGTTACCCCAAACTGTTAATGGGAACATATTCTAAGGGTTCAGCCATCTGCATGCACAAAGGCAAAGAACTCTTCATGTGAAAGATCTTTAGCTGGGGTGCAGAGAGAGAGAGAGAGAGGGGGGGGTGGGGGGGGGAGGATTTCAAATAACAGATTCCTAATCAAGCTCCAAAATTACCAGTCCTCTCATGAGCAAACACCTCAGCTGGGTGGCTGAAGCCAAAAAACATAGGAGCAAGTCTCAGGCACATGTCTGCAGGAACAGCCAAAAAGGGCTAGGCAGGTGCCAGAGATCAGGGACAGAAGGAGAGACCCAAAATCCAAAAGGTACCATATAATACACCATGGTATTGTGGTCACAGTTGCCATTATCTCTGCCCAAAATGAACAAATCCCAGGGCAGCTTTTCCACGTCTATCTCACCCGTGTCTCTTCTCCACGTCTCTCTTCCTTTATTCCACCTTAGTTTATATACCCACCTCACTCCTTCCTAGCTGCCCCCCACGAGTGCCGGTATGCCATGAGCCATACTGGGACTCGTAATCCAAGACTCTTGAGAGAGTGTGGGCATGGAGATGGGGTTGGGGGAGGGGAGTTGGTTCAGAATATCATTTACCGGCTTGGATGGAGTTTGTTCCTCTGACACTCTCGGAAACACAGGTCAATGCTTAAACCATCCTAGAAAACGTCTGTATACCTTCACTCTCTGGGAGTAATTTCAGAATCAATCTGGGCCACTTCCTATCAGACCAGCAGTATATCTGTATCCACTATGGGAACTGAGCTAAACCATGGTCATCAATTCTGCTGGAGCTCTTGAAACCTTCCAATCAATTTAGGTGCAGATTGTTTTTGTACTTCAAAGGAATCCAGCTTTGAAAATAAAAACTGAAGTAAGAGGCAAGGATGGTCTAGTAACATTTTGTATTTTAGGGTTGGCTGAATACAAATTGTGAATTTGGTTAGTAGCACCAAGGAAATAAATGAGACGGGAAACAAAGCCTGGGTCATGAAGAAATGACTGATTTGCTTTGAGGAAGCCTGTGTGGAAGGCCTCTAGGGACAACCTGTTTGACTAGGGTGGGCCAGAATGGATTTGCTTTAATGAAGTTATTGAGCACCAAAAATAAGCAGAGTCCAGTACATGGTGGGCTCATTTCCAAGTACCCTTCATCTTCTCTGAAGCATTGACTGATGGCTATGGTATCCCAGGCTCGGCTTTAACAATGGTGCCCATAGCTCCTCCTTTGCTTTTCTCTGACACTTTCAAAACCAAAGTATATAAGGACATAGACTTATTTCTGAGAACTAGAAAAGTCTAGTGGCGTGTGTACTAAGAAATTCACAGAATTGTCCTGCAATTGTGGATTGGAGCATCTCACTTCAGTGAACTGTAAGCTCCTTGCAGAGCTGGGTCACACAGACCCCCTCCTTGATCAAACTTCTGTAAGGTCCTCTGTGCTATCTTTACGACTGACTAGGCCCTTGGGTCTCTCCTCCGCTCACTGAGTTCAGCTCATGCAAAAGTCCCGCTGGGTCGGTTGAGTGAAAATCTCTAACCTTTCATACTGTATCAAATCCCTCAGCCCTTGCCCTTGAGATCTTATTTCTCTGCCTAACTGCAGCAAACATCCTGTTGAGTCAGTTTAGCAAGAATTCCTTACAGGGGGCAGATCCTATACTTCTAATATACAAATGTGAATATAAACCAATGTTTACCTCAATTAAAGAAAAAAACAAGAATTCCTTATAATCTGGATGTTTCCTCTTGGCACTTTTCCATTCACTCACCCTCACCCTACTCTTAGGTGACAGTTCCCCCACTTGTCCTTACTGTAGTTAGAGTTAAGCCAGATCTCTCACCCCTGCAGCAAAACCTCCATTGCAATAGTCTCTGGAACGTCTTCCTTCCCCTCCTAGCAAGTGTCAGGACAGTTTTTCCTTTGACAAGGGTCAGCTTAACTTTGCAGTCTCAAGATCAAGCACCAGGCCTTTTTCATAATGGATGCTCGATGAATAATTTCTGAGGGAAGAAAGGAATGAACTAGAGATAGAACTAGGTATCTTGGTGCAGGCAACAGGGGTTCTGTAGCTCACAGACCTGTGTTTAGTTTCCTGTTCTGTTATTTACCAGCCCTGAGATCTTGGATAAACTATATTTTCTTGTGTTCAGTTTGCTCTGTTGTAAAGAATCCCCATTCTTTCTAATATATATTCTTTTTTTAAAATTTTTTTTAAGATTTATTTATGCATACAAGCTGGGGTACAGGCCAGAGGTGTGGGGTGGCGAGAGGGTTCACCAGAGACAGAGTGGGGAGCAGAACAGGCAGATCGACAGAAATACACTGCTGAGGGGAGCAGCGGCCGAGGCAGGAGAGGTCTGCTGTGCCATGCGGGAATCTCCCCTGCCGGGTGTCGAACTCATGTCGCCGCTGCCGACTCCTCCACAGCGCAGCACTTAACTGCTGCACCACCAGGGAGGCCCTAATATATATTCTTTTAATATAACCTATTTTATGAAGTCAGTTTAAGGAGCAAATGTGGTCATGTGATGTGACAGGCACTTGGTGTGTGTTCAGTAAGTGGCTTACATTGTAGTACGATGAGTGTCAATAATAGTAAAGGAAAGGAGTAATTCCATTTAGAACTCCTCCACTCAGTCTAAGATTTTCCATTCTATTACGGTCTGAATTCTGCCCATCCCATTCCACCACCCCCCATTAAAAACACACACACACACTTCATATGTTAAATACTTAACTACCAATTTGAATATCTGGGCATAGGGGCTTTAAGGAGGTAATTAAGATTAAATGAGGTCATAAAGATGGGGGCCTATTTTTAAGAGAAACATCAGGTCTCTCTCTCTCTCTCTCTCTCTCTCACACACACACACACACACACATGCTTGTACAGAGGAAACATTATGTGAGGACACAGTGAAGTGAGAAGGCAGGTGAGGAAGCCAAGAAGCGACATCTCACTAGAAACCAACGTTGGTGCCATAATCTTAGAATTCTAGCTTCCTAGACTCAAAAAAGATATACTTCTTTGTTTAAGTAGCCAGTCTGTGACATTCTCTTAAGGCAGTCTGAGTTAACTGATACATAACCTAAGGCCACTGCTGACACTTTGTCCCTCTGTGTAGACATTGCCCCATCTCTACTGTCATTTCTCTAGCCATCATTTCATTCCATTATTCAATGTGATTTTAATTGATTCCATCTAAGCCTTTATACCATTTCCCAAAAACTTGGCCCTTACAGGACTGTGATTATCTTCTCATCAAACTATCTTCCAAATGAAAATTGGTATTCAATATTTTGAGTTTATAATTTTATTGGACCAAGACACTAATTAATTATATAAACAAGGCTTGCCATGATTAGAAAAATTACAGTGAGTGGGAAAAAATTACACAGACTGGGAAGACTTCATGGAAACTTACCATGTGTTAAGAAGGGAGAGGAGGGCCTCCCTGGTGGCGCAGCGGTTAAGAGCTGCCCTGTGGAGCAGTCGGCAGCTGCGATGCAAGTTCGACTCCACGCCTGGGAGAATCCCACATGGCACGGCAGACCTCTCCTGCCTCTCCCGCTGCTCCCCTCAGCAGTGTATTTCCGTCGATCTGTCTGTTCTGCTCCCCAATCTGTCTCTGGTGAACCCTCTCGCCACCCCACGCCTCTGGCCTGTACCCCAGCTTGTATGCATAAATAAATAAATCTTAAAAAAAAAAACTGAGGGAGAGGAGTTTCACTATTTCGGCAAAAGAGAAAGTGGAAACATGCATTCTTTGAGGGGCTGAGCCTGTTATTCCTTGCAAATCAACTTTAGAAAGGGTAAATCCCTTTCTATGACACCATTTGGGGGAGCAGATGTTGTAGTTATTTATTGCCTAGCAAACCACCACCTACTTTAATGGCTTTAAAATAACAATGATTATTTATTTTGCCCATGAATCTGAAGTCTGGCCGGGGCTTGGCAGGGACTGCACATCACTGTTCTATGTAATGACAGCTGACGCAGGGCTACTGGAGCCGCTTCCACGGTGGGTCCTTTACAGGGCGTGTATATCTGGTTGCTCAGCCAGACTCTGGGTCAGGGCCCCCATTTCTCTCCATATGTGCCTCCATGGTCTATTTGGGCTTATTCACAGCATGATATCTGGGCTCCAAGGACGAAGCCTCTGGGGGCAGAAAGGAAGTGGGAGGTGCCACTTGTTAAGAACTGGTCATGGAAGCGCCTCCCTGGTGGCACAAGGGGTTAAGTCTCAGCACTATGAAGCTAGCAGCAGTTACTGCAGCATAAGTTCGATCCCCTGGCAGGTAGCTAACCCACATGGCGCAGCCGACCTCTCTTGTCTTGCCTGATGCTCCCCTCAGCAGTGTACTTCAGTAGATGCACTTGTTCTGCTCCCCACTCTGTTTCTGGTGAATCCTCTCACCCCCCTGCACCTCTGGTCTACATCCCAGCTCTTGTATACACAAATAGATAAATCTTTTTTTTTTTTTTTAAAGAACTGGCCGTGGAAACTGCATCAATCTATCCATCAAGTTGTCAAAGAGGCCGAATTCTAGAGGGAGATGTATCAAAGAATTTGATTCTGAAACCCAGACTGTAATTTAGGAAAATCTTGAAGTTAAATTTTGTGACCACTTCAACAGATTCTGTTTCAATTGGACTAGGATGCCTGGGAATCTGCACATACATTTTTTTCCCCTCTAGGTGATTCCGATGTGCAAACAGGTTTCTAAGTCAAAGTCCTTGTTCAAGGATTGGCAAAAAATGGGCCATGAGTCTAAAGGTGAGAATGAGGCTCCTCTAGCTAACCGGAGCCTGATAGAAGGAACGTGGCTTAGGAAGGTGAGAACACCACTGCCTACAAGATAAATTGCTTCCAAATGAGCAGAGGGAAAAACTTTCAAGTAAATGGACCTGCCATCATCACACAAGCTTTTTCTCATCTTACACTTTACCTGCAGTTTGTAAATATTATAAAAAAATCGATAATGCTGCCATTTTGCCATGACCTAATTTGTCTTTTCTGATTGTGTAAAGCCTGAGAAGGCATCTGGCCTCACATTTCCAGACCTCAGAGAATGATGTTAAACATTTATAGTGTACTTAATCATCTGTCAGAAATGTACCAAGGCATAATGTCTCATTAATAATTATTAAATCATTGAGTCGCACAGAAGGAGATGTTCTCCTCTTTACTTACATAATGACCAGTAACCACTAAAACAGGTCATTTGTGATGCACGGCCAGCACATCTGATAGTGGAAATCTGCTTGAGGAAATTAATAAAAAATCTTATTAAGAGATAGGCTTTAGAGAGGAAGAATGCAGGCCTATGCATTATAGCAATATTCAGTCAGGCCAAATAGATGCTCCTTCCCCATCTAGAGGCAGGTTAAAATTCAGTCAGGTAATTACTAGGAGTGAAGAGATGTGAAAGGAAATGATCTTGTTTGCTTTGGGAGGTTAGATAACTCATTTCAAAATGTCCAGCTTTGGGCTTTTATTCATAAGTACATGTATCATTTTGTGAATAAAAGAGATACCTATTTTGATTTGGAATGAGACTGGGATGGAAGTTACAATATGAATTTTTCAGGACTTAGGTTTTATTTCTGATGCTGTTTGTGAGGAATTTTTATTTTATAGGAGCTTTTAATATCAGGCATTGCCATTTTCTCAACACATAATATATGAATTGAATTACATCTTTTTATAAATTATATCCCCCATCCTCATCACCCAATATCCAACCTAGAGAGTTGAAGTTTTAGCCTTCAAAAAATTTGCAGGCTCTATTTGTCTTTGTAGCAGCTGATGTGATGTTGCCTCTTCTTATTTTTCATTTTCAACCTTAGATTTCTTCGTTTTGGATGAAAGTAAAGCTTCCAAAGCTCTGCAGATGGTAGCATGACTCAATCAACCATGGCTCTTGCTGGTATTTTTAAGGTTACATAGAATTGTCATGGTGTCATAAGTCTCTGGCCTGATGTGTCATTACTGTGCCACCAATATTCCTTTAGGCAAATGTTTGAAGTTTTTGACACCTTGCTCTTTATTACGTTAAAGATGATTTTTAGCAAAATTATTAAATATACAAAATATACAATATCTGCTTTTACTGTTCCTCCCTCCAGTCTGGGCCAATAACAGTAATCACATCCCTTCCTGCATTAACCTCTCTGCATGGTTATTAAACAAAGCCTTGTCTATACACCTTTAAATCACTGGGAGTGGACGTACTTGTTAGTTACCATTACTGGGAAAATCATTAGAACTTCTTGTTTGTGCTACCACATTTTATAAGGTTTGGAAAGGAGGATAACATTTGAGATTTTTTTTTTAAAAGATTTATTTATGTATGCATACAAGCTGCAGTGCAGGCCAGAGGGGTGGGGCAGTGAGAGGGTTCACTGGAGACAGAGCAGGGAGCAGATTAGGCAGACTGACGGAAATACACTGCTGAGGGGAGCAGCAGGTGAGGCAGGGGAGGTCTGCTGCACCATGTGGGAATCTCCCGGGCTGGGCATCAAACTCGTACCGCAGCTGCTGACAGCTCTGCAGCGCTGCGCTCAACCCGCAGCGCCACCAGGGAGGCCCTAAAATGTTTTTTAAAACTTGGTTAGATTGACTTTTATGTTAATTTACTCAAACAAATTAATAAATTTGTGTCCCTCTGTTGTCTGTAAATGATTTAAAAGATACATTCAATTTTTCAAAATGATATAAATAGAAGTCGTTGAGAAACAAGAGGAAATATTACTGGTGGAGATATATAAAAAAAGCCAGGAATGAAGCCAAAACAAAAAGGCAGACCATACAATCTGTTACTCGTGTAACAGATGGGCCTCAAATTGCTCCATAAGTATTCTAGAAACTAAACAAAAAGGGACATTTGATTGGTTGTACTGTTCCAAGCTCATGAGATTAAAAACACACCCAGCCTTATGGAGATGCACAATTCATTTTGCTACTATGGGAAGAGTATCATTCCTCCTGGGACTTTTACTAAGAGCATGGTGTGCAATGCTAGAATGTCTCAGCCTCCTCTGGTACTAAGCTGGGGTGCTGTTGGGGTGTCTCTGTCTGTGTTTCTGACCCAAGTCAGTGAAAGCCTTCTGATGGGAGGAGAGTTAGGAAGAGAAAAAAAGCTAAAAGCTCACAAATCCCTGCTGTTCTAATTTAATTCAGGAGTGGACTTTGCAATGTCTGGATGGAAGGAATAGAAGGATAGATTTCACATATCCTCCACAACAATTTTCACAGCTTTTGAAAGCTACCAGAAGGCTGCAGCCTGTTTAGTATTACACTTCTGGGCAGATGTTCAAGGTGTGTGTATTTCATGTTCCCAATTCAATGTGGACCTGGAGGGTCTGACAGACAGTGATGGGGTAAGCTAAATACACCTTGTGAAAATGGGCTTGTGCAAAGAGCTTACCTGAGTCAATGTCCACTCCGCTCTGCTTGGAGGTGAGCTGGAAGAATATCTGCATGCACTGACAGAGGGATGAATTGTGTTTTACTGTTTCTGAGCATTTTTGCAATTAGTATCACAGGAACATGGGAATCAGAGAAGATGGGCTGATGAAAGATTGTAGTGGGGGCCTCCCTGGTGGTGCAGGGGGTTAAGTCTCAGCACTATGAAGCTATCCACAGTCACTGTAGCACGTTCAATCCCCTGCCAGGGAGCTGACCCACATGGCACAGCAGACCTGTCCTGTCTCACCCACTGCTCCCCTCAGCAGTGTACTTCAGTAGATCTGCCTGTTCTGCTCCCCACTCTGTTTCTGGTGAATCCTCTCACCACCACTCCCCCACACCTCTGGCCTACACCCCAGCTCTTGTTGCATAAATAAATAAATCTTTTAAAAAAGAGAGAGATTGTAGTCAAGGTGAGTCATTGCCAAAGGCAGAGGGAGGGAGGAAGTAAGGTGGGTGACTTGTGCAGATTCCAAGGTTCAGTGAATGGAGATTTCTGGCAAAGCCGTCTATTCACCTGTCCATTTATTAATGTAATACATATCCTGTGAATACCAGTTTGTGGTAAGGTCTGTTAGGGACCAGACATGCCAATAGAAAAAAAAAAAACATTCGGTTTAGTTCTTACTCTAGCTTTTTCATTCTCGTCTTCCACAGATAGATCAATGGAAGCCAGTGTCTGCCGGGGGGTGGGGGGGTGGGGGGTGAGGGGGTGGTTGGAACTCACAATTTGTTTTCCAGCTTCTTAGCACCAATGACCTTATGAGAACAGGAGGTCAAGTCTACTCCTATGACCAATAAATATTTCGATTCTGAGTTCTGGTAATGACAGAGGTCCTGGTGTCAAGGAGCGTACTGTTTCCCTTTTCTCATTTTTCAGTCCAGTAAATAGATTACATTTAGGAATTATGTTAGCAATCCAGATTTGAAGGAATCATTCTAATTTCCTCACTAGAAGAATTTTTGGGCTGCCTTCATTTTATGATGATTTTGAGACCTGATTACTGAACCTGAAAAGTTGTTTTTAAAATGTGGTAAGAGTAGAAAAAGATATTCTTAATTACCAGTAGGGAATGAAGAGTAGAAAATATTCTTGTTAAAATTTCCCTTCTCTTTTTAAAATAGATGTCTGTGACCTCCTAGTGTCCCATTCATTTTAGGAGATGCATACATAGATGAGGAACAGCTCACAGGAAGCCTGAGATTTTTTTCAATGACACATAGGAGTCCACAGAATAAGAGAAAATTCAAGTTGGAAGCCAATGTCTAGCCCAACCTCATCATTTTGCAAATGAGGAGAATGTTACAGATTGGGGTCATTATTTATAAACGTCACAGTTAATGGCAGAGCAAATACTCAGTTCAAGACTGACCTGAAATATTTGTTTTTTTCTTTTTTTACTTTAGAGACTGGTCAGCTGTGTCTAGTGAATACTGGTTGCCCCTTTCCTCTTTGCTTCTAGAATGTCCACTTTGTTATTGCCATATGTGCCCAGTCCTGAGGCATAGATATCGTCTGTTGTGCTGATTATGTTCTTTGCCAGTTTGTTTGCTGTGGACTGTGATATGTAAGATGAACTTTGCTGGTGGGAACATTTTGCCTCCCTGATAAGAGAGAGATACTTGAGTAGAGAGACCTTTTGCTAGTGCCTCCCTTGCTTTTTTCTTTGGACACTGTCAGGAGAAAGCACAAAGCTTAGAGCTGTGAAAGTTCCTCTTGTGACCATAAGAGGAGATTGTGGCTTTTGCATTGAAGTTGGCCATAGAAAGTGTTTGAAAATTTACAAAAGGTGACAGTTACACAGTTAGGAGACTGTTATTATACTTAGCTAGAAAGACCTATGTTGCATTTGTTTTGATATACTTTTCTTTCTTTTTTTTATTTAGAGATTTATTTATTTATACATACAAGCTGAGGTACAGGCCAGAGGCGTTCACCAGAGACAGAGTGGGGAGCAGAACAGGCAGATCAAAAATACACTGCTGAGGGGAGCAGCGGGCGAGGCAGGAGAGGTCTGCCGCACCATGTGGGATTCTCCCCGGCTGGGCGTCGAACTCGCATCGCCCGCTGCCGACAGCTCCACAGTGCAGCGCTCAACCACTGCACCACCAGGGAGGCCCAGGTATATACTTTTCTTTACCTCCTTTTTCTCCTCCTCCTCTGGCTGCCCCCTCCCAAAATAAGCATATGTGCCAGGCATTGTGTTAGGCTCTGGTGGTAAAGTGGTAAACAAAATAAACATGATCCTGGCATTCACAGGATCTACAACTAATGGAGATGTAGACAAAGAAGTCAAGTAATAATTGTAGAACAGTTTAATTAGATTAAAGTAGAATGAGAGAAAGTCACTAAATTTATCATTTAGAAAATTGATTATAAGGCTCTCTAAACATATTGTACATGTCTTAAGATGAGTAACATATTTAAGAAACAACCTTAGGAAATTGTTAAAATATTTTATATTAAACAATTTTTAGGTTCTACAGCATCTCTTCTCTTCCCATTTCCCCATCCATCTCTCCATTCATCCATCCATCATCCATCCTTCCATCATTTATCCATCCATCCCTCCTTCCAAACTTCTACTGAGGCTCTGCACTAGTTACATCTGGGTATAATATCTGAGTACCATAATATATAGTTATAGATTTAGAGGACCATACTATCATATTGGTGATGGCAACAGACAAATCCACAGTTGTTTTATAGTGCAGTATAGTGATAGGTATAGATTTTTCAGGAAAGGCAGTTGTTCTTACTCACCTCTGCTCCAGAAGGCCAACATAATCTCTAAGAGTGGGACCGAGAGCTTTTATTTATCAGAAGGAAACATACATTAGAAAAGGTGAAAAAATTATGTATAGCTTCTATGCTGCAATTCATTATAGATCTTTTTGAATTCTTCAATTTTAAAATATGTCATTTAATTCACCAAGAATCCTTATTACAAAGTCCGAGATAGCGAAGATTGTAGCAATTATACAGGTATTACCCCCTGCCCATCCCTCCCCACTCCCATCCACTTACTTTTCAAAAGTTCATATTACATCACCTGCTTTAAGAAAGATCTATTTTAGTACCTGTTTTTGCTAATTGAAAGAAATCCAAAAAGAATTATTGCTTTCAGGTGTGAGTGAAAATAGTATGCAGAGTTTGTCTGACAACAGCTGTTCTAGAGGCAGCCCACACCCTGAGCAGCGAGAAGGGCACTGCTAAGCTCCTTCCTTGGGAACTACTTAATAAAAGGCTGTATATTTCTCATACATTTCCTGCCTTTACAATATGTTAGCATTATTTTAGGTTTTATTTATTATTTTATATTTTTTGGCAAGTCACCTTCTAGCTCTGGGAGTTCTCAAAAATTTTCCATATAAATTAATGGCAATTGCTTTTTCACTTGACACCATTTTAATGTGTGAAAAGTTTCATAAAATGTCCTATTTTTGGATAGTGGGAGAAACATATTTAAATTCAAAGGGGAAAGAAACATTCTTACTTTATAGAGTTAATTCCTTAAGTATCACCAGGTGAGTTGATGAATTGAGTTAGTGACTTAATGCTTTTCCCTCATGTTGGTTTTATTTTTGTGTAGAAGAGCTGGGGTGTAGACCAGAGGTGCGGGGGTGAGAGGATTCATCAGAGACAGAGGGAGAGAAAAATAGGCATATTGACTGAAATATACTGCTAAGGAGAGCATCGGGTAAGACAGGAGAGGTCTGCTGTGCCAGATAGGGGGTAGCTCCCTGGTTGGGACTCCAACTTAGGCTGTAGAGGTGATAGCGCTGAGACTTCACCCCTACGCCACCATGGTGGCCCCTCATCTTGCTTTTCTATGAAACTTTGGTGATTGTTGAATGAGAATGCTCTTTCTTTTGAGATCTTCAGGTTAATAAATGCTTATTGAGAACCTGCTATGTGCCAGAAACTGTGGTAAGTGGAACAATATGCAAATGCCATAGCATTTCATCTGTAAAAGGTTAAAATTTAGTTAATTTAAGTGCCAAACAAAAATGCTATGATACACGGATATGTATGCACTGATATGCTGGTTGAAGTTGGTTTGGGAGGAAGGGGAGTCCTGTCAGGAAGTTAGGAGGATGGGTAGGAGTTTCGAAGGCACAGATGGTGAGAAACAAGCAGAAGAAAACAGTCTTTTGTAGTTTCATGCAACTCAGGATGAACTGGATTGATAAAGTTGGTGAATAAAGTTTATCTCCTTCTGATGTAGTGCACATCGTTGTCAAATTTTCTTAGCCACTGTTTCCCTATACCTTCATGGATCATATAGAGAGTTCACTTATTTTCTCATTTGCTTAAAATGAAGAAAACCACTATAAATAATACATAAAATGAATAGCATTGACTGCAGTTCAACTCCTTTTTGGTTTTGTTGAGCTGAAATTCCATACTTTATCAATCCTAACCTCAACTTGGGTTTTGGATGCATCGAGTAGTTAATCTTTAAGGGCTAATTGATGTTGATTATGCCAAGGAGGATTTATCTATGCCTTTTGTTTATTTCTATTGTGTTAAGATGCACATAACAATATTTACCATCTTAACCACTTTTAAGTGGATAGTTCATCAGCATTAAGTACATTCACATTGCTATATAGCCATCACCACCATCCATCCCTATAACTCTTTTCTTCTTAGAAAATGGAAACTCTATAGCCATAAAACAATAACTCTCTATTCTTACCTCCACCCTCACAGTCCTTGGTAACCACCATTATACTTTCTTTCAGATTTTGTCTACCCTAAGTAGCTCATATAAGTGGAGTCATACAGTATTTGTCTTTTTTATCACTGACTTACTTTGCAAAATGTCCACAGACTTCACCTGTGTTGTAGTATACTGCAGATTTCCTTCCTTTTTAAGGCAGAGCAGTATTCCGTTGTGTGTATATGCCATGTCTAGACCACATTTGGCTTATCCATTCATCTATTAGTGGACTGTTAGGGTGGCTCCCATATTTTGGTGATTGTGACCTTATTTTTGTGATTTTGGTGATAGCTCTGAACAAAGAGGTATACAAATATCTCTTTGAGACCCTGCCTTTGATTCTTGTGGATATACCTAGAAATGGATTTGCTAGATTTAATCACTTGGTAATTCTCTTATTATTTTTTGAGTACTCTTCATGTAGTTTTCCACATGACTATTCCATTTTATATTGATTACACTTTTAAATGCAGTTCTATTTGCTGTTTCCTCCTTAAGCTGGAAGATTTGTTGTGTCTTACTTTAACAGTAACTTCTCAGTTTCAATAAATTTGATTGGAGGCTACTGCAGAAAGCAGGATCTTCAGACAGAAATTCCAGAGCCACAGTTTCCATTACAGGCTTTGGATATCTCACTTCTGGGATGATTTCTTAGAAAGCCCTCAGAGGTCTATCCTGTTTAAGATCCTTAATTATGGTGGGGTCATCACCATATGGCATAGTAAGACAAAAGGCAGTCACAGTTTAAATACCTCACCATAGGGGAATGTCTACCTAAGTCACAGCACAGCCACGGTATTGAATGCATTGCTGTGGGTAAAATGAATGAGGTAGTGCTGGGTGTGTTGTCAGAGAAAGATCTCTAAGATATATTGTTGCATAAAAGCAGTGAGCTGCAGGGTCCTCCCTGATGATGCAAGGGGTTAAGTCTCAATGTAACCAGGCTGAGTCCAAAGTCCAGTAAAGGTGGTGCCCCCTGGAAGGGGTTTGCTGATGAGAATGAATAGCCCCAGGGAAAATGCTAAGTTCTGCAGTTTGGTGTGGAGATTCTGATGAGAAATAAAAGGGACTGAAGGAGAAGGGGAATTCAGTTGCCATGATGTAGGAAAAGAAGAAGCAGGTGCCGTGATGGAGTAATAGAGGAATCAGTCGCCATGATGTAGGAATAAAGCAGAAAATGTAGCCACAAAGATTGAGGGTTTGGAAATCAGACGCCAGAAGTTTTTGAGCTGCCAGGATATAGAATTTCTGATTGAGCATTTTTGGAATCTTCAGTGACTTTGGGGCCAACGACTTTGGAGGTTTTGCAAGTAGGCAAGCGACGGAAACTGTTCCCGGTTTTGCTTTTACTGCAGCTGATGGAAAAAGACAGAGGCCCGAAGCGGGCTTCTTCCTAAAATGTGTGAGTGCAGTCTGTTGGGCCATTTGGCCGCTGTAGTTGCTGTTTACAGTGTTGTTGGCCTGGTGCTGCTCTGGGGCCCCATGGCAGTTCCTGGAGCATCTCCAGTTGTGTTCTGTGTCGTCCTTGTGAGTTGGAACCTGGCCTACAGTCTGATTGTTGCACGTCTGCAGAAGAAGGAAGACACCATTTTGGAAATGTGGCCTATTGTTTGGAAGAAGAGCTCCACGTCAACAGTGGCGGGAAGACATCACCTTTGTTACTTTTCTGGGACTTAAAAGGACTGGACATTGCTTTAAGTAAGGTCAATGGCCATATGTTGACTTTAGTAATTCTTTGCTTTTTCCTGTTTGTTAAATAAATCTCAATGTTATTATTCCCTAAGCCTGAGTAGTCTTGCAATTGTGTGCACTGGTGCAGAACCAAGATAGTGACTGTTTTAAGCAATTGGGGCACTGCCTTTGATGAATTTTGAAGCCCCATTTGCCCGGTATCATCAGCACTATGAAGCTATCCACAGCCACTGCAGCATGAGTTTGATCCCTATCCAGGGAGCTTCCCACATGGTGCAGCAGACCTCTACTTTCTCACCCGCTGCTCCCCTCAGCAGGGTATTTCAATAGATCTGTGTGTTCTGCTCCCCACTCTGTCTCTGGTGAATCTTCTTAACCCCTCCCCCCCCACCTCTGGCCTACACCCCAGCTCTTGTATCCATAAATAAATATATTAAAAAAAAAAACTGTAGGTGTAGAGCAATATATGGCACCGTTTATGTGAGTGTTATTCTAGTAAGAGTACTGTATGTTTCACAGAGACATGTGACTCTAATGCTGGATACACATGTATGAGTGAAATATGAGGGAAAGCGCTGGAAGGAGAGATGCCAGTGAGTAGCAGTGGTATTGCTCAGAAGACAAGATGGGGTGATGACCGGGAAGGAGTTGGACCTTAGCTATAACTGTTGACAGTTTTTGTTACTCATGATTTATTGTTTATTAGGAAGAGATCAAACTTGAGTGTTACCCATGTGGCTTTAAAAATTAAATAGAAGCCAGGTGGATTGTTTTAGGCAAAGATTTTGGGCCACAGGAAGACTATTGCCATGGAGATTAGCAATTAATCAAACAAGGAGGCTATTAAACTGATGCGACTCTGATGCTGGGATGGCCTATGCAAACAAACCACAATATAGGTCCCTAAATACCCAAGGACATGAAATCACAAACAGCCAATTATGTAAGACAAATGATAGCCAATCAAGTACTTTCCTTTCATTGCTTTGCCACTTTTTCTGTATCTCTTTACCTTGGTCTGTCAGGGGACCGCTCCTAACTTATCTAACCATTTCTAGTTCAGCACAGTGTGATTTGAGTCATTTTTGGTCAAATAAGCTCTCAAGCATTATAATATCTCTTAATATCTTCATTGATCTTTTAATAGGGGAAAGGCTAAGGACCCCTCAAACACAGCTCAGAGCCCTGCTAATTTCACAAGTCACTCATCTCCCCTAGCCCGGTAACCACAACCTTGTAGGATTGTTATAAGAATTATGTTTCCTAATTTAAGAAAGGACCAGATTCCTTTGCTTCCTGCTCTTTTATTTTGGATTCTGGCCTCTTTGGCCCTCACTTCAGTGTCGGCCTTGGTCTTTTCAGGGTTAGACACCCAACTGGAGTTTCTTATTATTGCTGTTATTTTTCTATCCTGGAAGCCAGTACTGCTGTTTGAAAGTCCCTGAAACTTCTCTTGAGAAAATCTGTGTCCCAGTTCCCTCCAGTCACATAAATTCTGCCTGCAGGGTTGACGACCTCCTTGGGGCAGGGTGGAGGCCTCCCCTGTGGTGGGCATCCTTTATCATCATATTCTCATCCAGGAACACAAAGAGGAATGTTTCAGCTCTCGGTGCTTCCTAGGGCTTAATTCTTTTTTGGCAGTTCTTCTCCACAAGTTGTTCATTGTGTGGGAAGTGGGCATTTGTAAATCAGTGGGACTTTTGTCTGAGAGCAAATAGCAGAAAGAAAGCCCACAGTGCCTGTGGATTTGCTGGGATTTGTTCTGATCCAGTACTAAGTGGGCAGACTCTTCTGGGGCAAGTTGGCCATTGGCTTCTGGTAGGTGCAGGGCAACTGCTGTCCGAGTGAGAGAGAAGAGATACCCAAGTTAGGTCATTCATGGGTCTGTGGGAGGATCTGCATGGTACAAGACTGCTTTAACTTCCTCCTTTATGTATATTTTGTTATTTTATAAACTCATTTCCCTTTTGAGCTTTCCATGGTGATGAGAAAAGGCAGCTTCTTAATTCCTTTTGTTTCCCCTATAGAACACATTGCCAATCGGGGGATTTTGTTGCATGCTTATTGATTTACAGAGGATGTTGGATATCCAAGTTTCTTATTGCCCTTATTTCTTGTTAATAATATGAAGACTGAATTTCCTGTTATTGGTAAAGGTTTTTCTATGGCTCTCTTTGGCGAAATGAACACTCAGTCCAAGGAGGTTCCACACTGATCTAAAAGGATTGATTCTGTTACAGGGTAGGGAGAGGGGCACTCCCAGAACCCCCAAACCTGCCCGCTCAAAATAAGTTCTGCCATACGCCGCATCACGACAAAAGACTTTAAGTGGAAAAGAAACTTTAATACAATTAGTGTAATAATACAGAAAAGACAAAGAATATAGTTTCTAAACTAAGCACCCAAAGTTACCCATCACCTCGTGGGCAAAAGTCCACCCAAATGGGATTGGCCCAAAGCAAGGCCCGAAAGCCTGCCACAAGTCTAAAACACCTTTTGGCAGGGACCCATAGAAAAGGGTCAGAAACAGCCAGACAGTTCTGGGAGAAAAAGGACAAAATCAAAATCAAGATCAACGTTGACATTTGTCACCTCCCCACGGATCCCTCACCCACATCTGTTAGAATCAGTCCAGGCCAGTGCAGCTTCCTCACATGTCTCTCTGCTCCTTGTGCCTCTTCTGGCTCTCCATCCTGCTTCCTTCCTTCTTCTCCTTTTCTTTTTCTTATCTCTCCAGCTCAGCTCCACCCTCCCTTGGGTGGGGCAGGGAACCTGGGACACTCCCCTTTCCTGAGGACCATCCTCTTACAATTCTACCCACAAGTGGTATGGTGGGAGTTTAGAGAATCTGGCTTTTTTTTTTTTGCCCAGGCTTCTCTTTCCTAGTTCTCCTGCCCTGTTGCCTGAAACTTCCCCTGGAAGAGTCTCCTTGGGGGTGGTTCTAGTACTATGCAAACTTGTCCAGGAAGGGGAGCTGATCAAGTCAAGAATTGTTAGCTGTAATACTAGTTTCCTCAATTTTCTTGAAAAAACAGCTATCACCTATTAGATAGTAACAATAGAATTCCACTCACTAAGGGTTTAAGATGTTCTCGAGTAAAATAAAGTTGTTTTCATGTATTTAAGCAGGTGTTTTCCACAGTACACGACTTTCATGTAAATTCTTATTGTTCTGGGGAACAAGTGTTCTCAGAACATACGCTAGGAAATTTGGGTTGTCAGTGACAATTACCAACAATCTGGTGGAATTACTTTTTTTTTTCCCCCAGTTAATCTAGCAAGCCTTCAGAAGTAGAGAAGACAAGGCATTAAGAAAGGTGCAAACCCTGGAGTTTGTGCTGAGGGAGGTGAGTGTTGAGTGGTGGGCACTGAGAGAGCCTTGGTAAATTGATTAGCTGGAAGGGCACCTCCTAACACATCTTAAACAAATTACCTCTAAGTTTGTATTAATTTAAGAAAACTTGCATTCAGTAATAGTTCAACATCTGTTAAGTCACCAGAGTTTTCTAGCAAGTTGTGGATCCTTATATTATTTATGTGCAACAAATTCCAAATGAAATTGCATACTAGACCAACTTGCCCTGCCCCTTTCTCCTTTTCTTCCTTCCCCACCTCAACCTCCTTACCTTTTTCCTATCTTAAATGGTTCAGTCCATTCTCATTCTAGATTCCTAGCCACTTTCTTTAAGCTTTTTAATACTTTAATTTTAATTTTATATTTTTATACAATTTTAATAGTCCACACATTTCTGAAATTCACTCACATCTTGCACATAGCTCCTCTAAAGTTGCATTGGTTGATACTTTAAAAATATAAAGCAGAGTTTGTAGGAATAATGGGTAGGGGAACATCCTTTGGAGTCAACAAAACCCAGGTTCAAATCCTGGCTTTGCTGTGATGGACTTCACAGTCTGGCTCATCCAATTTCCATTTCCTACCTAGTCATCCTTCATCTAATTGCTGGGGATGTTGTAAATGGTAAAGGCTAAAGCAGCTAGGAGTGGCCATATTGTGTTATTCCGGTAATAAATTATTACTTGTAGATATTATTTCAAAATACAGTGGGCGTAAGAGGAGAGATGGTGCTATTTTCTATTTTCTACTAGAACCATTTCTTCTATTTCCATGGGTACTCCATAATAGAACTTGTGATTTTTTTTTCAAACTGACTTTATTATTATTTTTTAGGTCTGTTTCATATTTTGCTCCAATAGGCAGTTTCAAATATTTTCATCCCAGTCTCCTAATGCCTCAAAGTAAACAAATACAAAAAATTTCTGAATGTCTATATATTGATTAAGCGTGGAAAATACTTTAAAATGCTTATAGAACTTGTGATCTTTTTAACTGAAATGTTACAATCTATTCCGCACACGACAGAACTTAGTATAAATTGAGGTCTACATTCCTCTCACATTCCTGGGACTGAAGAGCCAAAGGATCTTGGGAGATGGTGCTCTTAGCCATCTGCCTAGAGCTGCATGCTGCCTGCTCCCAGGTTGCAGTGGGCCAGCTCTGAGCATGACCCAGGGGACAGAGCCTCAGAGCAGGCTGGTTGAACTGGGGAGGGGTTGGTCAGTGACAACTGGAGGTGTGGATTATCAGACCCACTGTCTAGAGAAACCATTATTGTCCCTGGCCAAACAGGCTGAGTATCAAGTCTAGAGAATAAGATGAGGATGGAGATGAGCAAGTTGAGCACACCTGAGGATGAAAGCACAGAGCTGCGTGAAGCCGCCTGTAAGAGCGACTGTGCATAGTGCTCTGGATCTGAGGTGGCTGGTGTGAGCTGTGTTGAGTGTGAGCTGTGTTGGAGCAGACCATAGCACTGTTCCCGAGCCTGTTACCTTGAGATGGGTTGTCACAGTTGGGCATCCACCAGATGATTGTCCTCGTGGGTCTCAGATCATCGACAGCACAAGGAGGTAGTCTTCTCTTCTTGCCTTTCCCTGGAATTTTTTTTCCATCTCTGCATAAGTTGGTACGATTGAATGTAACCTGGCTTCACCAAGCCTCCCCTCCTGGCACTTAAATGATCTTTCCATCATCTTGATCCACAGAGTGCGGTTCCTAAACTCACTCAGTGATTGAAGCCAGATGCAGTGGTTCCAACCTGTGTTGACTTACAGAGTTGGAGCCATTGTTTGAATACAATGTATGGAGTAGTTTTGTTGTCACTGGGCCACGAAGGCAGCATGTCCCTGGTTTCAGTGGAAAGCTGGCTTTTGAGGGTTGATGACTGGCTTCAGTGGGCCTTTCCTTCCTAGAAGGTAAGATCTGGATAGATTTAAAGTCAAGAGAAGATGTGCTTGCTTATTTTTCACATTCACACTGGAAGCCTATGGTCTGCATTCTGCATAAATGATCTCACAACAGACGGCCTGATGCTTAATTAAGAGGGACAAGGCTACGTGGCCTGCATGCCTTCTCCAAGAAGGACAGCACATGCAGCCTCTATGTGCATTTTTACACAGTTTTATTTTGCATCCTGCTTTTTGATATTTGCACTTTGCTTTCAGAGTCCATGTGTAGAGTTGTATGGTAGGACTGTGAGTTGTGAGCGTTGTGCACAGCAAAAAAGTCACCTCCACTAAGTGTGCTCCATTATATTGTATACAACATGAATCTGTGTATAGATATTTATAGAAACAAATCTGGCAGGTGGTAAAAAGAATCTTGTTCTATCATATATGGAACATTTTCTTGTAGATGGTATTGAAGTGTCTAGAGGAAGGAGTAACTTTCCCTTATTAGCAAAAAGTTTCCAAATGTTCAACTGTTAGGAAAATTGAAATACAGAAGGTTCTTTTTTCTTGGTTCAATATATGAAGGTCATGGTATCCTGTGGCCCTACCTAGGGGGGCGGGTGGAAGCTTATTGAGGAGACAGGGGGAGGTACTCAATGGAACGCGAGGAGGCAGCACTAGCATGGCCTTATTACCCAGGAATTCGGCAGGTTTGCCTATGACCAAGGAGAGATTGGAGGTGGTGGTGGTCTCCCTCAGAAATGGACACCCCCACCCTGCTTGTCCACAGCACCCTGAATGGAATGGTGGTGAGTCACGGAGTCAAGGGAGAATGGATCTGCTTGGAAGTCTTGACCAAAGATCTCTGAAGTTCAGAAATATTCCAACTTCTTAACATGTCTTGCTAGTTTAGGTACTGAGCACCTTAGCAGCAATCAAGAGATATGTAAGGAAGGATCCCTTCCTCAAATTGTCTGGTCTGTGTAAACCCTTTCTTCCTCCTTAGGACTCCTATATGAACTTACAAGATAGTAAGCATCTTATTCAGTCAAATCTATCAAAAAGAATACAATACGATGTTTCTTGTATACAAGTTCAGTGGACAAAATTGGTAAGTCCTACATCTAAAAAGAGATGATGCATTTAGCTTAGAATCATAATATTGCCAAAGCAGGTCCCTGGTGCAAGTGTGACTAGAAGCAGATTTGACACTGGCAGCGAATATGACTTCGGTAAAATCTGTTTTCAGCTTTTCTTCTCTTTCTTTAAAACCATGCTCTCTTATTCATCATTTGCTTCTTTATCCCAGAAACACAGCATGTATCTGGTGCAATTCTGCTGCCCCAGGCCTTGCTTCGTGCAGGAGGCACCCACATTACCCTCCTTGCCTTACTCACAACCCTGTCGAAGCTTACCTATCCATAGCACATCCCTTCCATACTTACCCTTGGGTGACAAGTCAAGGCTAATGTATTAACTGATGGTAAATTAATAGGCTACCCCATTGTCAAAGACAAAAAAACAAAAACAAAAACAAAACAGGACCAGTTAGCAAAGGTCATTTTTTTCTAAGCTTGTTGCTGTCTCTTCTCATCAGGGTTTGAAAGGGGCTGGAGACATTTTACAGAACAAAAGAGGAAGTCTTGAGATAGTGTCTGATTCATGAGCATTTAATTGTGGTGTCTTCTGATTGGCTTTTGAGTACATCAGTAGTCTTTAATTAGTTCACTCTTAATTTTTCAAGACTGGGACAAGGCCAAATTAGAAGGGTGTTTCTTCCTTTTTAGGGCTTTCTGACCATATTTCTTAACACCAGAGGGTAGAGTGGGATCACTGGGCCTGGCAGAGACCAGGCAGTGCCAGAAAGTGCTGTTTTTACTACCAAGAATGCAATTCCATAAGATTGCATCTAGTAGATTCTCACTACTAGAAATTTATGTTTCTTCCTGGCCAATTTCAATAGCAGGAATAGCCATCACCAAAGGAAAAAAAAATATGCTATTTACTGAATTTTTAGTAAGGACAGAGACTATAAGGTAAGTGTAATGACTTCCATTTAATGAAAGAGAAGCTGAGGTTCCGAGAGCCTGAGTGAACTGACTGAGACTTGTAGCTATTCAGTAGTAAGAGTGAGAACTGAGACAAAACTGTTTAGCTTTGAATACTGTGACTTTTCAACTGTACCATCGCCTCTTTGGGTAAAACCAGGGCGGAGGGTAATGGCAACCCTGCAGACCTTTTGGCAGGGCTGCTGGGGGGAACTGTTATGCGTAAGGAGTCCCATTGTATTTTCTAGATTAAATTTCCTGTTTGTGCCAAACTTTAGCTGCCCATATGTAGATCCCGCTGGTAGGAATTTTCTGTTCTAAAGTTTAGCATTCTTCCCTTTCAGCTGTGGTTGCATTTGAGAAAGTGACTAAGGGTCATTTAGGAAGAGGTGCTGTGACCTGAGAGCTCTTGGGTCTGGAAGGGATAAGTGGATGGCCGCAACCTGTTGTTATGAAGTGCATTGGCTACTGGGATCTACCACCCAAAACACACATCTTCAGGCATGGAGTAAAAAAAAAAAATAGATTAAATTTTGAAAAGAAAAAAAATACAAGTAGAGTTGAGTACTTAAGGGCCAGACATTTTCTCCTTTAATATAAAATTGAGCAGTTCTCAAACACACAGCATAGTCACATGACTCCACACAGTCCTGCTGTGGGCTTATTGCCTCAGTAATTTGGCATTAAGTTAGAATAATGGGGCCCTGTATTGAAAGTCTCCCTAGAGTGGAGAGACATGATAGCTACCATCCAGGAGAAGGTAATGTTCTCTTTAAGTGTGTATCTGGTGGGACTTTACTGTACATTGTGGCACGTTATAAAAGTCTTGCCTTCTGTCACTCTTGCTTTGTTAGGGACCTGAGACCCTGGGATCCAGGTGTGAAACCCTTACCTGGGGCTCTCTTCCCCACACTCCTTTGTGTGTGGACTTGGCAGGCAGGTGGGGACAACCTGGGAGGATATTTCCAGGACCTTGCTAGCTTTGCTAGTACCACCAGGATTATTCCACCTGAAAATGGATATACTAGTTTTGAAAACCACCCAAGGAAATTGGTTTTAGTTACAGTTTAGTAAAAGGCCCCACTGGAGATGAGAGGGAACTAGAATCAGATGTTCAGTCAGGGGAAGAGTAGACGAGTTAGAAGTTCTCATCATCCCCGACCAGCTGCCTAATTGAAGGTGGATGGGAGACAGGGGGCCCATAAACAGATGTCTTTGTTGTTTGTGAATTTTATTGTGGGAGAAAAAGGTTACCATGTAAATCAGAGCAGAAAGCCAATATAAGCTATGCAGTACTTTTTAATTGCCACCAATCAATTAATGTTCTTTTTCCAAACAATGTTTTGCTCTGTCTCCTTTACTTAGAAACTTGTACTCTCCTTCCCTAGAGCTGTAGTTTCATTCTCAAAGTGTGATGACTTCCAAACCCTTGAGCATAACCTGTAATCTTAAGAATGCTAAAAGTTCACAGTTAGGGCCCCGCATTTCTTGGGTCACCTACAAGAAAGTTGGTACAGAATGGAGGGCTTGTGGCTTCATTGAGAACTCTGATGATTCCTAACCTAGAATCCCAAGTTCTGCTCCTGACTGCAAACTACTCAGAGTAGCTGATTTTGTAGTAATCAGCTAAGAATTGTATCGTACTGTCAGCTAAGTTTGCCTGACCACTGAGCTTCAAATGAAGTTAGCTCTGATCCCAGTTCAAATTCACTTTGACTACATCATGCTGCTGTCTTCAGATCTGCAAAGATTTTGTTGAAAAATCTGCTGATAGGGTCTCCCTGGTGGCCTAGGGGTTTAGTCTCAGCGCTGTCACCTCTATGGCATGAGTTCAATCCCCAGTCAGTGAGCTGACCCACATGGTGCAACAGACCTCTCCTGCCTCGCTCGCTGCTCTCCTCAGCAGTGTATTTCAGTCAATCCACCTGTTCTGCTCCCCACTCTGTCTCTGGTGAATACTCTCACCCCCGCACCTCTGGCCTGTACCCCGGTTCTTCGCATAAATAAATAAATCTTAAAAAAAAAAAAGAAAAATCTGCTGATAGTCTTATGGGATTTTTCCTTGTTTGTAATTAGATGTTTATCTCTTGCTGCTTTTAAGATGCTCTCTTTAATTCTTACCATTTTTATTCTAATGTGTCTCAGTGTGGATCTCACTGCTTGCTTCTTCCTTGAAACTCTCTGGGCTTCCTGTTCCTCTACTGTATCTGTTATCTTTTCCAGTTTAGGGAAGTTTTGGCAATTATTTTCTCAAGTAATTTTTTCCCCCATTTTCTCTTCTCATTCTGGGACCTCTCTCTATAACACACATATTACTCCTTTGAATGTTGTCTCAAAGTGACTATAATGTAACTTGGTAAAAAGATTCTTAACACTTCTTGTGCCGGCTATTTTCTGTGCCACCGTGTGAATGGTATAAGCATTCAATAAAACACACACAGCTCCTGAACTACTGGATATATTTTAATGAAATTTTAAATGCATAGAGATTAAAGCTTCTAGACTGAGTATGATCAAAGAAATAGCTCCTAATAGTTACAAATAAATCCACCATGGCGTGAAAAACCGGAAACTAGGTGAACACGTGAATACGTGAGCGGAGCAAGAAGTGTTAAAACTCTTCCCGCTTGCTGCTCAGTCGTGGTGAGTTCCGTGACTTTGTTTCCCAGCTCAGCACCACTCAGACTGCTGTTGAACCCCTGATGGTATTTTTCAATTCTCACATTGTTTTATTCACTTTTACCATTGAGAACTCTGGTGGTCCCTAATTCCTCTTTCACTTCTGTTTGGATCTCTTTCAATCTTCTGGTTCATCCACTCTTCTCCCGAATTTGGTGAGCGTGTCTTTAACTGTAACTATCAACTTGTCGTGGTCACGTCATTTGCTTATCTTTGTCTTGCAGTTTTGACTTGCTCTTTCATCTGAGAGCTCTTTGTCTCCCCATGCCCTGCGTATAGGGTGCTCTGCGTATGTTTCTGTACATTAGGCAACTCTTCCACCTCTCCTAGCCTTGAAGGATGTCAGGGTAATGTCCCATGGAGTCCATGACCGCCATCGCTCTGGGCACCTGAGCCAGCTGCTCACGGCTGTGTGGGCTGCATCCACTCACGGTTGGGGCAGCATGGCCGGAGGGGCTGGACAGCCAGCCTACCTGCCTTGTGGCAGACAGGGCTGGCATCTGTGCGCTGGAACTCCCAGAGGGGCTCACCCACAGGCTCTATCTTGCTGGAAGGAGGATTTCAAGATGGGATCTGTCAGTGCTGGTATTAGCATGTTGCAGGAGGTTGCCAAAATGGCACCCGCCGGTGTTTCCAACCCAGGACTACTCCAAAAGTTTCCAACCTCTCAGTTAGATGCTATAAAAATGGTAAGTGGGGCTCTTTTAACTAAGGCTCAGGTGCTTTTTAGACAAGTGTTAATACCATGCTGGGCCCTGGGGTGAGTGAAGTCTACTCACAGGTCATTTAGGGGCAGGTGTTCCATGCATGTAATTCTTCAGTTTTTCTGAACATGTTCCCCACTGGCCCTCCGTGCCAGCACTTCAGGGCTCCAGGTCTCTAGGGCTCATCCTTGCTATACAGGCTAGAAAGTTGGGGTGCGTATTGCAGGGCCATGCTCTCCTTCTACTCCCCAGGGAAAAGTTCTGCATCTTCAAAACCCCTGCCAACCAAAAATCACTGCACCGGTGAGGGGTTTCTTCCTTGGAGAGAACGTTCTTGGTCTGTCTTACCTGTCTTGGTGTTGCCCTATTATTCTTTATTGTGGAAAGCTCTCTTTACCTGTTTATTGTTTTTTTTAATTTTCTTCTGAGTAAATTACTACATGTTTACAAACAAAATGTTGAAGAAAGACCCCTGAAACCAGAATAATATGAAAATGGACCTTGTATTATCCTATCATATCAGGCCAATGGAACCCCCAAATGAAATGGAGTCAGGTGGCCATGCCAGAACCTGGGGCTGAGCACATACCCTGTATTTGCAGAAATACCACAACTGCCTCCCTCCCTATAGCTGTCTACTCAAAATCTGGAAGGTTCTCAGCTACTGACTCAGGTGGCACCAAGTTGTGGTTCATATTCAATTATCAACCAGCTTGAGCCTAAGTTCTTTTTGTGATCTTTGTCACCTCTTTTGTGGTTTTTAACCTTCATAAAGCCTACATCTCCTCTGCTAGGGGACACACTTTTGATTTACCTAAAAGCTGCAGTCCCCGATTTGCAAGCTGTATGTAATAAAGGCTTCATGTTTCTTCCAGAATTTCATCTTCATCTGATTTTGAGTTAATGATATGTAGTTGTGGATGTGTTGTGTATGAGGGAGAAAGTGAGTTTAGCGCCCTTACAGCTGTCACCTTGAACTTCAGTTCTGTCCCATTCCAAATTTATCGAGTTACTTCCAGTTTCTTGAGGTATTCTGGGACTTCTTCTGGCTTCAGCCTCCTCCTTTCCAGAGTAATTCAGTTCAAAGAACATGTTGCTGTTCCATGTGGGCACCATGTTCCAAAGGCATTATCTGAGCTGTAGAACTCAGCCCCTGTCCTGGCTTTACTACTCTCCTCTGCAGCCCCACCCCAAGGCATTCATGTGTTCATTGACTTTAGTGAAAATTTGGGCTGATTATAAAGATATATTATAAATATGCTAATAGCCTAAAACTGAACAATATTCTTTACACTCATTCACCATTTTACCAAGCTCCAACTTTCCAACGTGCTGTTGGCACTGCTCACTCCTTTTTCTGGTTCCCCTCTTAATCTTGCTTATTTCCCTACCCTCTCTACTCCTGTCCCCTTCCCGCTAAGGAATAATGACAAAAGAAAGCCCAGTGCACTCACTTTGGCTCCAGGTCTCTGCACATCAGAGGTCTCCAGGAAGGGTCCTGCAGCCAGCTCACCATAAACTGTGACCTCAGCCTCTCTCCCTCCCCCAAGTTCTACTGAAAGGCAAGAGGAATAGTGAGATTTAGTCCTCATGGATGTGGTTTATATCACTCCTCTCAGCCCTTTGCCCAGAAGGCAGAGGTTCCTGCCCTTTGTTTTGGTCATTTCCTCCTTTCGATTAATAATGTTTCACTGCGTCAGGGAACTTACATAGTGCAGCTAAGCATAGTGCTTATATTTTAAGATGTGTCTATTACAGTGGTTTTCCAAGTATCCTTCCTGAACCAACACCACCATCTGGGAACTTGTTAGAAACACCAATTCTTAGGCTCCCTCCTGGACCAAATCAGTCAGAGACTCTGGGGACACGGCCAGCAGTCTGTGGTTTCCAGCACCTCCAGATGATTGTGGGACAAGCTGAAATTTGAGTTAACAGATGGGTTTAAAAGACATCTGGGCAGAGAATACCAACCACAATGCCAACAAATCAGTGACTAATTAAATTATTTGCAAAGTGCTACATTCTTCCTATGGGATTCATAATTGTAGAGAGGCTGCCGGCCTGATGGGTTGTACCAAGTGAGGCCAAGGAAGAGTCAATGAAGTTACCATTTTCTGGGAACTTCCCACTTGCTCACATTTCACTTCCCACTTCACACATTTGTTCCATGCAGGAATCCTGTGAGGTAGGCATTATTACTGTTCCCATCTCAACAGATGGGGAAAGTGAGGCACAGAGGAGTTGAGGCGCTTGCTCAAAGACACACAGCCAGGAAGGGGCAGAGCAAGCTCTTTTTTTTTTTTTAAAGATTTTTATTTATTATGCATACAAGCTGGGGTGCAGGCCAGAGATGTGGGGCGGCGAGAGGGTTCACCAGAGACAGAGTGGGGAGCAGAACAGGCAATCAGAAATACACTGCTGAGGGGAGCAGCGGGCGAGGCAGGAGAGGTCTGCCACACTGTGTGGGAATCTCCCCGGGCATAGAACTTGCACCACAGCTGCTGACAGCTCCACAGCGCTGCACTTAACCGCTTAACCCGTTGTGCCACCAGGGAGGCCCCAGAGCAAGCTCTTTTGCAGCAACAGTGCTCCCCTCTTCTTCTTACTGCTTCCCCACACCTTTTCTTTCCCAACAACCTCTTTTAAAATGGCACTTTTGACCTCTTGCCTATTTCCCATTGGTAGTGGAAGAAACTGACTTTTAGCTATTTTGCTTCAAAGAAAGGAAGCCAAGACGATAGTGAGTCATTTCTATGACCCTATTTTCTTATTTGTAAATAGGAAAGAAACTTTGGGAGGCAAGATACTAAAGGAAAATCTGAAGTTAAAAGTTAAAATTTGAAGCATGGGCTCCACGCATGACTCACTGCCACTGAGTTTGTGGGCCAGTTACTGTCCTGATCTGTAAAATAAATATTAATGATTTTTATCTCAGGATTACCATAGGACATAAAGAAACGACATATATACAACTCCAAAACCAATGGTCCAAGAATATGAATCCTTGCTTGTCCCTTCTTCTGCATAGAATGATTTCCACAGAAAAGTAGAATTTAGGGCCTCCCTGGTGATGCAGGGGTTAAAGTCTCAGCACTAACAAGCTATCGCCAGCTACTGCGACCTAAGTTCCATCGTCCAGTTGAGGGAGCTTCCCACATGGTGCAGTAGACCTCTCCTGCCTTGCCTGCTGCTCCCCTCAGCAGTGTATTTCAGGCAATCTGCCTGTTCTGCTCCCCACTCTGTCTCTGGTGAATCCTCTCCCCTCCACACATCTGGTCTATACACCAGTTCTTGTATACATAAATAAATAAAAAGAAAATCTTTTAAAAAAAGTAGATTTTAGGAGTAAGTCATCATTTTGTACAAGGTCCTGCCATAGAAACAAATGACAATGGAATTACTGATTTGATACTGTACCTCTCTAGGCTTTACTCTTCCTCTGTAAGGAGATTTCGAGGCTACTGGTGGCCAATACATAGACAGGGCTCAGTGAGAGGGCTTTGGAATAGGCAAGCAGTGGTAAAAAACATAGCTATTGTGCTGGGGTTATCCAGAAGCGGAGGGAGTCACTTAGCTGCACCCTGGGGCTGTGGTCTAGGACTCACTTTCATGACTGGTCCAGTGGTTCCCCCTTATTTGTGGTTTTGCTTTCTGTGGTTTTTGTTATCCACTGTCAACCACAATCTGAAAATATTACATATAGCAAGGTATTTGAGAGAGAGAGAATGAGAGAGAAATACCATATTTTTATAACTTTTATAACAAAAAGTGAGTGGTCCCCTGCAGATAAGGAGAGAATTGTAAATAGAACTCTTAGAACACCTGGATCCTGAATAAAATTACCACCACCAGCAAAGAAAATCTTGCCTGCTCCTCTGGGGCCTCCTCACAGACCTACTTATAAGCTGTGCCTTCCAAATGTCTCAAGACCTCTCAACAACAGGGAGCAGAGCAAGTATTCTTGAGAAGAAATGTGTGAGGGAGATAAATTCACCATGCAATGTTTAATTTTCTTCAATAATCTTGTTTCCAAATTCCTCCTGACCTTAAAATGATTAAGGTAATAAAAAAGCTTTGCTAGTTCATTGACCTACCATTGGCCCTCATAAAAAAGTCATCATGAACTTCAAATTTTAGTGTGTGGTTACTAATATCATTTTAGCTTTCCATATTCTTTATTTTCTGTAGTAATTATGTTACTTCAAATAATTTTTTTCTCAGTGACTAGCCAGTGCACATAATATGCAGTTCCCAAACTTAAAAAAAAAAGTTTTTACTGGCCTGAAAGATTATGATACTATTATTGGGAAAGTGTGTGGTTTTTGTGCCCCGAATAAATGTCCTTTTCTTCGGTGGCAAGTATGCTCTGGTCCTCTGGCCTCAGCCCATGTACTTTAAAGATACGAAAACATTCCAGGTTCTAGGGTATATCACATGATTTATGCTAGTCACATGATATGATAGCCAATCAGGTTCCAGGGTATATCATATGATGTGTGTTAGCCATTCAGTGCATTCTATCTTTCTGGCTGTGATGATTGGTTCAGGAATAGATCCAGACCCAATTCAGTTCTGTGGGTGTCAATAAGGCCTTACTAAGGGATTGTGGTTACCCTGTTATGGGAAACAGATTCTCTTCCTCTGGATTTCATGTTGTGTCAATGAGAATAGAAGATATTGGGCCCACTCCTAAGGATCTTGAAGATGAAGCCATCGAAGAGAAAGTAGAGTTGAGAGTTGATTCCTGATAGTATTATTAGTTGGCTTAGGTTGATGTTATAACATACCATAGACTGGGTGGCTTAAAAAAATATTTATTTCTGACAGGGAAGTCAGATCAAGATACCCACAAATCCAGTGTCTGTTGAGATTCTGCTTCCTAGTTTGTAGATGCTCATCTTCTTATTGTATCCTCACGTGGGGCAGAGCAGAGATGAAGCAAACTCTCTCATAAGGGCCCATTCACCCGGAATCCACACTCGTGAACTCATCTGGTCCTAACTATCTCCATAAAGCCCGACCTCCTGATCCTATCACATCAGGGCATAGGCTTTCAGGCCATGAATTTTTTTTTAATGTATTTATTTATGCATACAAGCTGGGGTACAGGCCAGAGGTGTAGGGTGGTGAGAGGGTTCACCAGAGACAGAGTGGGGAGCAGAACAGGCAGATCGACTGAAATACACTGCTGAGGGGAGCAGCAGGCGAGGCAGGAGAGGTCTGCTGCGCCATGTGGGAATCTCCCCGGCCGGGCGTCTGCTGCCAACAGCTCCACAGAGCAGCTCTTAACCGCTGCGCCACCAGGGAGGCCCAGGCCACATGAATTTGTGGGGAACACAGACCTTCAGCATCTGTTCAGTAACAATTGCTACCTCACCACTACATTCCTGTAGAACTTGGGGATGCAAGCCCAGCTGCTGTAGCTCATCCGTTCCACACATTTATACTTTTTCTATCTTTTTCTCTCACAGATGGAAAACAGTCTCTGTTCTTTACTTTCTTTGCTAGCAGACTCAAAGTTCCCATTTTCCATGAGCTCTTTCATTAATATAGTTAATTTTTTGGTCCATTATCTCTGATTAGATAGATACCTTGGGTACACATTAAGAATTTGTTTTTTTGGGCCTCCCTGGTGGCACAATGGGTTAAACACAGCACTATGAAGCTATCCACAGCCACTGCAGCACGACTTTGATCCCCGGCCAGGGAGCTTCCCACATGGCGCAGCAGACCTGGCCTGCCTCGCCTACTGCTCATCTCAGCAGTGTGCTTTGGTCTGTCTGCCTGTTCTGCTCCCCACTCTGTCTCTCGTGAACCCTTCACTAGTCCATACCTCTGGCCTACACCCCAGCTTGTATGCATAAATATATAAATCTTTTTAAAAAAAAGAATTTGGTTTTGGTGACATGATCTTTGATACTATTTCCTTCATTTGTGGGGTGTGATAACTTACACGAAGGAACTCATTCTTTCCAAACCAAAATTAGGAATGCTGGCTTCTTTTCCTTTAGTTTGTCTCCTACACCAGATGCTTATTATATCAGTGGGTCTATAAAGTCTGTCTGATAACTCTCTGGTCTTTGGTGTGCATTTGATTATTGAGTATGAAGTGATGACTTGGAAACATGCTGAGGGGTGTGGGGGGATGTCTATTGGTCCACAATGGAATGAATGGAATGATCTTGGTCCTGTGCATCAGAAATCAATTTTGATAGATTCCCATCTCATTACCACAACATGCAGAGAAGCTCACTATTCAGACAATAGGCAACCTCAGATGAGAATGAAGATCATGTAGTTTAGAAAGACAGAGAACGACAATTTGTGTAACTGTTTCACAGGTAAATAAGCAAGAGAGGATGCCAAGTGTTTGTAGTGTATGAGATGTGAGTTGGTCATTTTGGTCATGGCTGAACACAGCCTCAGAGTGCTACATGATTTCTCACAAGGGAGCTAAAACAAGAAGTCAACCCCTATACAGAAGGTGTAGTTAGACCAATGTGGGACTCTCAGAAGGATTCCAGGATCTGGAATGAGAATGTAGTCCAGACTAGAATTATTTCTTTTTTTTTTAAAGATTTATTTATTTATGCATACAAGCTGGGTACAGGCCAGAGGTGTGGGGGCGGCGAGAGGGTTCACCAGAGACAGAGTGGGGAGTAGAACAGGCAGATGGATGGAAATACATTGCTGAGAGGAGCAGCGGGTGAGGCAGGAGAGGTCTGCAGCGCCATGTGGAAATCTCCCCGGCTGGGTTTTGAACTCGCGTCACTGCTGCGGACAGCTCCACAGCGCAGCGCTTAACCGCTGTACCACCAGGGAGGCCCTAGAATTATTTCTTTAGCCATACTAACTTTGTTAAATATTTGATCAACGTTTATTGAGTGACTACTGTGTCTCACAATCATTATCAGTTTCTTGGTAAGAATGAAATGGAGATGAATATCAGAACCCATTCCTTTTTGTGGTCCATTGGATATTCAAATGTTTAGTAAACTGTATTTGTTTTCACTATAGAGTGCTAGATCAGTCATTCAACAAATTGCTCTTTGTAATGCCATTTATCAATGAAGAACTGTAGGCTTTATATCTGGCTATATCCAAGTGCCTTGATTAGACGGTCTTCACCTGATTTTTTATTGTCATGATTTTGGTGTCTAGAGAGTAGATAAGCAAGTTTTCTACCAGATTCTATCTCAGCAAGACTTATTTCTGCCCTGGCCTGCTATACATTACACTAGCACATGAACAAACCGCTATCTTGGCCTATATTTTCTTGGCTTTCTATGGAGACACTCCTATTGATAATCTGTCCTGCTGAAGAGTGGTTATGTCTTGTGTCTATGGAAATCTAGACACCAATTGTTCCAGCTGCAGTCATTCATTCCGAAATAATATCTACTTCTTTACTCTTCAAAAACCATCCTTTCTTTCAATCTATTTTGAGAAAGTGAAATCACTTCTGCCAAGAAGTCAGCCCTTGGAGTACATTGATGCAGGTTATGGATTGCTCCAGAAGGCTGGGCCTGAACACAGTAAAACTTTGATAGCCTTCAGGCTTTCTTACTTGTTGTTACTCCCACAGCGGGGGGGCGGGGGGACACTTCATGTCTTCCTGATGTCACTGATCACCTTGTGGCACTGTATTAAGAATCACTTTATCTTGAACAAACTGTTTCGAGCATTAATTGACTGACTACTATATCCCAGACACTGTGGAGTCTCTATATTTGACATTCCCATTAAGCTTATGAGGTTGGTAGCCTTAAATCCAATTGACAAAAGAGGGAATGGAGGCTCATAGATCTTAAGTAACTTATTTAGCTCAGTCTAATTCCTAAGTTTTTGTTTCTTCTATTATACCCAAGAGCTCTCTACACTTTTTTAAAAAAGATTTATTTATAAGATGGGAGATTTATTTATAAGATTTACATACAAGCTGGGTACAGGCCAGAGGTGTGGGGTGGCGAGAGGGTTCACCAGACAGAGTGGGGAGCAGAACAGGCAGATCGACGGAAAATACACTGCTGAGGGGAGCAGGGGGTGAGGCAGGAGAGGTCTGCCGCACCATGTGGGATTCTCCTGGGCTGGGTGTTGAACTCGCATCGCGCGCGCCAACAGCTCCACAGCGCAGCGCTCAAACGCTGAGCCACCAGGGAGGCCCCTCTACGCTTTCTTTAAAAACAATTTGAAAAGGTCCTACATTACTGTTCAATTAATTTGGATATATATATATATATATATATATATATATATATATATTTTTTTTTTTTTTTTTTTTTCTGAGGTATTAGTGGGATTTTCTCTCTTGGGTGTATTTGTATCTTAAGATCTCATTCACCTGATCAAAAACTATTTGCTAGGTAAGTAAGTAAATATTTATAAGGAGGCAGCATAACTGTTAGCTGTGGACTTTGTGTGACAAACTATGTGGTTGTAAGTCCTTTCTAGCTGTCTAACTTGGTGATGTTGCTTAACTTCCATATCTCATTTTAACAATACAATAATTGTGAGAATTAAATAATTAAAATCACATAAAGCTCTTAAATCTGTGGCTGGCACTTAGTAAGTACTCAAGAATATTCTTGGAGAGACAGGGAGTGACCAGCAGGCACACATGGATCAGGCATAGGGGATGTCCAGAGTTACAGGGGTTCACCACAGTCCCCTAATGAAGTCACTTGGGCTACTTCAGATGATTTTGTGGGTGATAACACAATTCTAATGAAATAGCCAAAATGTACCGAGCACTTCTTACATGCCTGGCTCTAAACTGGGAACTTCACATGGATTATCTTATGTGATATTCACTATAACTCTTGAGGGAGTCATTATCCCCTTTGACAAGGAGAGGTCTGTGGGGAACAGAGCTGGTTTTGGCCCCTCAGATTGACTGCAGAGCCCCCTGCACTGCTCCTCCATTGGGTGCTTGTTTAACATGGATGTTAGGCTCCCCCGGCTGGTGTGGCCTTATTTCCCATATTAGTTGAAGGTGATATATGGCCAAATAGACGGACTTGTTTTATAAACCAGTGGGGTCTGTATTTCAAGAGCTTTGGGCAGATAAGCAATGGGATACCCGACTGGGGCTGCTGTTTGCAGAGGAGATACAGGGGGAGGAGACATAGGGAATTTGGCCAAATGCGCATATTTATATTTTTCCAGATAATTAACTATGGCAGCTTGTAAGTGAAATATTTGCCAGTGCTCACGAACATTACCCAGTGTAATGTTATCTTTTGATTAAACAACATATGTTCTCTAATAATGCATATGTATGAGGGAGAAAGAGTAAGGTGCCAAGATGCTCGGAATTCTGGATTTCTTAGATTTGGTGGGTGTCAGCCAGATTCTTATGTAGTTCAAGACTTTCAAGGGAGAAAAGGGGATTAAGAGTCTGTTGATTATGAATTGTTCTTTTTCTAATCCACCTACAAACAATATTGCCAATGTTAATAATGTAAGTAATATTTCATGCAAAGAACACTGTATTAAGTCTGGTAGTGGGAAAGGAAATGAACTGCTTTGCAAATTAGGGTTTGGCTTATCTTCCCAGTGAAACTCATTTTCTAGGTCAGTGGTTCTCAAACTTTTGCTGCATCAAGTGTTACCTAGTGGCCTTATTAAACAGATTTCTGGGCTCCACCCACAGTGTCTGATTCAGCAACTCTGGGGCAAGGTCCAGGCGTCTTCATTTCTTACAAGCTTCCAAAGGTTGCTGATGTCACTGGTCTGGGGTCACCCACTGAGAACCATGAACCTAGATTGAGGTTTAATTTATGTGAAACAGCACACAAACCTATTGGTAGATGCAGCTCCCATGTTTATTCTAATAATCTCTGAGAAATTCACATGTTTTCATTTACCAAGGGTACTGGTGATCTGACAAAATGCTGTGTGGCATAAAACCAATGGGTGGTTAGCAAAAAATTGTAAGCTGAACTTCAATTATGAACCAGAGAGTTATTTTTCTTGCTCTGGTCTTCAGAAATACTTGGAAAAATAAAAAACAGTGTCAATGGCAAAGTGCCCAGGGAGGGCATCACAGTGCCTAATGGGTTCCGAGTCCCCAGTCATTGGTTCATCCGCTGGTTGGTGCTGCTGTCTCCACTCACAGCTTTTTTCAACTGTGCCTCAGTTCCTTGCAGGCTTACATTCTCAAGACACACATTTTCGAAGGCTGTGACTGCTGCATTGTCTTGGGAGTTATTTTGAGTGATATTATTAACATCCTATCCTTGTTGCAAATACTAAAAATGTCTAACTCAGGCCAAATCAAATATGAAAATATGACAAGCAGATTGTCTGTCCCACGGCTCATTGCATAGTACCCACGATCAACAAATATTATTTCTAGGATAAGTAGAGTCGGGCCAATTTTAAATGGATGCAAAAACTGTGGAATGTCAGCTCCAGCCTGCTTAGAGAAAGAATTCCTTTAGCATTAACAGACTCCTCTTAGTGCAATCAAAGCTTATCTACTCAGCCATCTTCCTGGTTTCATATTGTATTGCAGCCCTTCCGAGTCTAGAACACCATGACACATATGTCCACTTTAATAAGCAGGTGAATTGTGTGGGCTATCGGGTTCTGAATAAGGGCTTTGGATAGCTATGGAGCAACATGAGTTATATAACTAATATGTTTGCCAAGGCCAGTGGTTCTCAAATGGGGGCACATTTGCCTCCTCTGCTGGGAACATGCGGTAATTTGTGGAGATACTTTTACAATTGGTTATTACAATTGGGGAATCGCTACGGTGGCTGGTGGTAGGGACCAGTGATGCTGCTAAACATCTTTAAGCCTACATCTTAAAAAATGTACAGAGACAGGTAGTGTTGCATGGCGGGTAAGGGGATTTTGTCATGTAACGTGTATGCTAGACTTCATTATTTCTCTTCCGCCATCTGCCAGCATATAAGTAGCCTATGGTCATGAATGGCACTGCACAGCTTCATCACAACAAAAGAATTAGCCAGCCCCAAATGACAATTGTGCCAAGGCTGAGGAAACTCTGGCCTGGGGTATAAGGGAAAGGAGGGAGATCTCCTCAGAGCACTGGGTGTCTTGAAGAGGATATGTCATCATAGCCTCTAATGTCTCAGTTTCCAACTGAAAGGTCTAAGAAACTCATGTAGTGACTTGGAGCACTTGGTACTGTCACATCAGTCAGGAGGAAGAAGTGAATAGACAGGAGGGTCTGTTTGAGGCTCATGGGGAGCAAGACTGCTATTCTCCTCCGTCAGTGTGGAATCCAACCCTTGCAAGAATGTGACACTCACTTCAAAGTCTCAGAAACAAATAGACCTATTCCTGCTATCCTCGCGTGGAGCTAGAGAAGTCATTAAATGGCGTTTTAAAGGAAGAATGATGATTTCTTACCCCTCAAACATAATGTACAGTTAATTTATTCTGACTGTATGTGGAACGAACCAGTGTTGGACAGTGTGTGGAAATACATGCCTATACCTCATTATTTTTAATGGGAGTTTCAAAGGCGCTTGCAGATTTAGAGTCCTATTTGGTCTGACTTGTATAACACCTGTCAGTAGGCTGCTTTCCTGCTATGTCATTAATATTTAAATAATGCGATTTAAAGGTCAAACTGCGCCTACAGCAATATTAAAATATATCATTCAGTTTCTCTAGATGGTAATGTGAAGGACTAGGAGTGGAAACTCACAGGAGAGAGTGAAAAGATAATAGCCCCACTGAGAAGAGAAAAGCAGCCACATATATTTTGAATGTATGAATATAATTAATAAATTAAGGAGGCTGCTTTTCCCTCCCCATCAGAAATCTATGTTGGTAAGATGAATTCTTTCGACATCAAACTGTAAGGTGTGAGGTGTACCTCGTCCTGAGTCCTGAGTGAACAGGACATGTTGGGAATTTGACTCCAGGGTTCTACCAAGGCTCCTGCAGCCTCTGACCCTCTGACCATCATTCCCAAGAGATGGAGCTGGTTTCCACCATCGTTTTTGTAGGAAGGAGTTCTTGGTGAATTGTGATGATGCTGGTAAAGAAATAGTAGTGAACATCTGCCATTTTTTCGCCTTTCTGTATCCACTTGCTGCCCCTTCTTTCTCTCATGTTTGGTGTGACAATAAATCCATAGCTCCTACCATGGTTGAAAGGGAATTTGAATTTTTCACCAATTAGTGGGACTTGATAGGTAAGATAAACTCACCTCAGTGGCCTCACATTGAGCAGAATGTGCCTGTTCTTTGGGGCTATCTTGGTTCTCTCTGTAGCCACATTGGTTTTTTATAGAGGTCCACCATTGAGCTGAGCTTCCCAATGTTTTCCTTCCAAGAACTTCTTTTTGCCAATAAAGCAGAACTTAAGATAACTTCATGTTTTCTGAGAGTTTCGTCTGAAGACCAAAGTTGAGAAAAAAATTTTTTTTGAGAAACATACCAAAAAGTTGAACTAGTTATGTGAACTTGAATCCTCCCATTATCTCTTGCCTTGGTAAGAAATGTTTTCAGGAAACAGAGAGATGCCCTTGGGGCACTTGGTGCCTTGAACAGGGTTACTCACATTCTGTAGTGTTGCTTCACCAAAGTATCACTTGGTAGCTTAATTCAACACAAATAATTGACTATCTTTCAGCTTTGAAGATCAGAAGTGCAAAACAGGTCTCACTGGGCTGGTCAAGGTGCCAGTGAAACTGTATTCTTTCCTGACATCCTAAAGTAAAACCTATTTCCTGGACTCTTCCAACTCTGCGTTCAGCTTGCATTCCTTGGCTCATGTTTTCTTCCATCTTCAAAAGCAGCAGCTGCATCACTCCAGCCTCTGCTTTTGCCAGCACCTGCCATCATATTTGTGACACTATCTTTGCTGACCTGTTTTGTTTATAGAGAGACCCTGTGGTTGTTGTATTAGGCTCACCTAGATAATCAGGGATAATCTCCCCATGACACTATAACTTAGTAACATTTGCAAATTTTCTTTGAATAATTGGTTCTGGCAATTAGTACGCAGAAGTCTTTAAGGAGCTATTGTTCTGCCTAACACAAAAAGGAAACAGTATTTTTTCCCCAGATTTATTTCCTATATATTTTCCCCTATATTTTGGCACATTTTTAGGTTATGAAATAAAACAAGATCTGAAACCCCAAATCTGATATCTAGGTGAATGATTTTAAGGCAAAAACCCTTTGGGTTTGTTGTTGTTGTTGTTTGGAGAACTTTACCAGCTATCCCAGTATTCCTCCTTATACCCTACCCCAAATTCAAGCTTCATCCTTTAAATATAGAGTAACTTTGTGGTAATCAAATTCGTGCATTTTTTTATGGTTTTATTACCTAAGTGAGCATATCCTAAGTGAGCTACAGTCTAGTCTTACCCATTAAAGAGATTTGATATATCTTTTAAATCTCTTTTCATTTTCAGTTTCCCTCCCTACCTCTTTGTTTTTTGTACAATTTATCTGTTGGACTGTTTGACCTGCAGAGCTCACCACAGTCTGATTTTCGCTGATTGCACATTCAAAGCACAGTTCAACATGTTCGCTGCCTCCTGATTTCCTGCAAATTGGCAGCTTGGTCCAGGGACTTGATCAGATTCAGCTCCAATCTTGTTGGCATGACTATAGGTGGTGGTGCTTTTTTTAAAACTAGGAACCACATTATGTCTGTTGTTTTGCTCTTTTTTTGATGTCGGCACCTTGTTATTCAATGCCCAGAGTAATTCCTTCACTGGGGGTTCCAAGATGTGATGTTCTAATGACATCATTAAAAAATACTAGCTTGCCCCACCCACTAATTGCCAGTTCTCCAAGACTGATGCGGGGTGGGTGGGTCACTGGGTGTATGTGAGGAGGCATCTCTAGGTAAAGGATGTATGGAGTCAGGGGATCACCACTTTCATATACTGCTCTGTGCAAAGAGGAAGAAAACAAATTTCTTTTTTCAAAAAAAATACTAGTTTGAGAGAGGGGAGGATTTATGTGTCATAAGCATTTGTGAATATGGGGCTTTCCAACCCCTGCACCCATTGCCTCCTAGGTCACTGGAGCCCTTTAACATGCATCCAGGATCTGAGATGTCACAGGCTTCTCCTCGCTACAGCCAGAGGGAGGACATGGAAGAGGTCTCAGCAGAACCTGAGATATCACTTTGAATTTGGGGTCTAAGTGATAAAGATAGTTTGGCTGGAGCTGAACTGACAGCAGGGGTGGGAAAGTGAGTTCCAGTGTGGGAACAAGTCATGGTTCCATAGCCCTTTGCCCCCTGGGGATGGTGGCTGAGTCAAAGCCATCCTAGGTTTCCACCACCTTAAATGCTGCCGGCAAAGTCCAGCATGGTGGGGAGTCTGGTTAGAACGGGACCTGAGAGGCAGCCCTCAGAGAGAAGCTGAGTAGGAGTCTCTTGTGGCCCTGTGATTGAGTTGTATGAAGGTAGCATGCGAGAGTCACCAGGACATTCTCAAAAGTCACCCTTCTAAGAAAGTCACTTTTGGGGTGTCTTCCACACAGACCTTTACTCTTTTACTTTTTGTTCTTCACTTGGTTCCTGGAGAACCAGCAACATTGGGGACTAGGGAGGGAGAGAGTGGGAGGTGGGAGAAAAGTAGAAGAATGAAATGCCCCCAGCTTACCACACCACAATTTGGTCTATAGATTAGTGTGTCTGCCCTGAGCAGGGGATGAGGGCGAGAGTTTAAGCAGGAATGAGAGATTTAAGTTTTGATTCTTGGAAGTGACACCATTCATTAATACCCCCGATGGGAAAAAGGGAGCTGACATGCCCAAGGTGTTGCCAGGGATGAGTGAAGAGCCCTGACAGTGGATATTTGTAGGTAACAGTGATGGAAGGGGGCGGGGATCTTTTTCTTGATTGTATACTACCAATTATTAAACTGGTTTCACTTAAGTTTCCGAGAGTTGATTACCCAAACAAGTTTCTGGTTCTTGAAACTGAAGCTCTGTACATGATACGAGTGTCTCAAGTGCTCAGAGGTATTTGCTTTGCAATGCAGGGTAATTTTTAAACTCAAGGTAAGAATTTTCTGGCATCTTTTACAAGGTGGAGTGTTGGACGAGGAGGCTCTCCTTAGAGAAGAATGTTATATTCCCTCCCAGCGTAGGGAGTTGCTCCTGTGCTGGGGCAGCCTTGTCCTTGGGATGCTGTTGGTACTGAGGACAGGGGAAGGTGACCCCATTCAGGTCATTTAATGACTCCAAGACTGATTTCCTCATCTGCAAAGTGCATATAATAACAATTTGGAGAAATGTGAGAATTCAATGAGGTGATATGCGAAATAGCTTTTTAAGCTATAAAGAAGTGTATAAATGGGAAAGATTTTTCTTTTTAATTTAATTTTTGAATAGATAGTAATTTTCATGCCTTAAAATATTTAAAAAGGCATAAAGAGAAAGTTCTTCCCAAGTACCCTGTTCTCATCTCAATCTTCTAACATACACAGTAATTAGTCTCTTTAGGCATTAAAAAAGACCAACGTATATTCTTATTTTCCTCCCTCTTTTTACTCAGAGATAGCATACTATATACTTGTTCTTCTGCAACTTGCTTTTTCCCCCTTATATTTAAAAACTTCTCTTGAATATGCTTCCACATCTATATATACATATATATACACACACATATATACATACATACATATACATACATATACGTATATATATACATATATATGTAAATATAGATCTCAATATTTATCTTTCTCTTAACAGCCAGTTTAAACATTCTTTTATTGATACACATATAAGTTGCTTCCAGTACTTTTCTGCTCTGTTAGGTCTGTAAAAAACTTGTGTGTGTGTGTGTGTGTGTGTGTGTGTGTATACTGAAATTTCTGTCACAAGGGAGAAGGTTTTTTTTTTTTTTAATGAGGTAACGTTGGTTTACAACACTGTATGTAATTCAGACACAGGTTCACACTCTTCAGATGTATATTCCCACACCACATCCACCACCAAGGCACCCATAATCCTCCACCATAGCCCGCTGTGCCCGCATCCCACTTTATTGCCCATCTTGTCCTTCCCCTCTGGAAGCCTCAGTTCTACAGTCAGATTTCCAGAGTTTGGGTTTGTCTGAATCTTTTTGTTTCCCTATATTCCATATGTAAGTGGAACCAGCCAGTCTTTGCCTTTCTTGGGAAGGGTTTTCTTTCTTTGCTAATGCAGGTGTCCTGGTTAGGATGGGAAGCTTTAGGCAGCTCCCTTTTTCTGCAGCTCTGAATACTTCGCCCTGGACAGGACTGGATCATGCCAGAGGTCAATTCTTTGTCATGTTCAAGTTTGTGGAAAGAGAAGGCAAGCAGGAAACCTCAGTCTAAAGTGGCATTTCTGTCTCTGTGACATGATGTGCCTGCCCGTGGTGAGGAGAGACCAAGGTAGCTTCCTATTCCATATATTAGAGCACTTTTCTCATCGGAGGTATGAAGATAATAACACTCACCTGTGGAGTGGTTTGTGAGGCTGAAATGAGACTGGAACTGAGCTCCCAGCTCACAGGCGCTATATAAATGTGAGCCACACGGCTGTTCTGTTAGCAAGAATATTTGATGGTCCTCTCTCAGTTCAATGCACTATTACAAAGTGAAATATGGCAGGCGCCAGAGGAGCAGTAGCTGAACATGACCATGCGTGCGTGGCCATCAGTCAGAGTTTGTGGTCTCCGAAGTCCGGTGACTCCACAACTCAGTTCTCTTAGTGGGTATCATGTCAACATGCTTGAAGCTGGGGCAGTCCCTCTACTTCCCCTCTGAACACAACCCAGTGTGATGCTGGAGGTGGTTCTGCTGGCTTGCACTCAGGCAGCAACCACTGTGAACCAGCACAGCGCAAGCAGCAATAATAAGCAGTCATGGTAGAGACGAAATGATGCTTGCAGGGACAGGCAGAGGTAGTTGCTGAGATGTGAGGATGGAGGAGTGGACAGAGCAGGTCCTGTCAAGTCATGCTTGCTAAGTTCAAGCTTCTAAACTGTTTAAAACACAGTGGGTTCCACTGAGGATTTTTTTTTAAAGATTTATTTATACAAGCTGGGGTACAGTACAGAGGCGTGGGGCGGCGAGAGGGCTCACCAGAGACAGAGTAGGGAGCAGAACAGGCAGATCAGAAACACACTGCTGAGGGGAGCAGCGGGCGAGGCATTAGAGGTCTGCCGCACCATGTGGGATTCTCCCTGTCTGGGTGTTGAACTCGCATTGCGGGCTGCCAACAGCTCCACAGCGCAGCGCTCAACCGCTGCGCCACCAGGGAGGCCCTCCACTGAAGATTTTAAGTAAAAGCATGACCTTCATTTGCCAGGAAAAAGAGGAGCATGGCAACAGTGTGGAAATGGATGGAAAGGGAAGACTCAGGGCAAGGAGCAGGAAAGGGCCATAACCAAGGGCAGGACTGTGGGAAGAAGTGTTGTGACCATTTGGACAGAGTGTGGGGCTGCTGAGGGGTCAGGAGAGGAAAGAAGGCAGAGTCTGGCATGATTCTGGCTTTTGGCTCTATTGGCCACATGGCTAGGGGTGCCATTTCTTGAGCTGCATGCTCAGGAACAGAAGTTGTACTGCATGAGGGCTTAGGAATTGTTTGGTGGTGCGCTTGAATGGCCTAAGGGACATCCAGATGTCCAGCGGGCAGTCTGTCTTGGGGGGATAACACAACTGGCTTTAGCATAGATAGGTGTCCTACATTTTTCTGCCATTGTTATTTATTGGGAGGTATTCTTTTTCCCTCTTCCATCCCAAAGCTGCAGTCTCCTACAGTATAGACCTTGCCACCCACGTTCTAATCACGTAGGATAGCATCCTCAGCCTGTGGGCCTTGTGGAAGATTACTACCTCCTTGCTGAAATGCAGCCTGGGCCCACACATTTGAAAGTAATTTTAGCGTTTCTAGCTTCTAATGGATGCTGAGCCTACTAGCTACAATCACGTGTGATGAAAAGATAGATTAAATGTTTCCTCTTTTGATTAAAGGAATGATGATCAATTACATGGCTGTTTGTTTTATCAGCAGATCAGCAGGTCTCCTGACTGGAATTCTGAAATTGCATGCTTTTTAAACATCAATGGCAGACTACTGCTTTCCTTTCTCACATTCACACACACCTGCTGTTTCTTCTTCTAATGGAAGTAATTAACTGTTGTCCCTGCTCTTCCATATGAAAGTCTACAAACCTAACAGCAGATGCCCTGGTAAAAAATCCAGTCTTAGAGAAGAAAGTGAAAGTCCCTTCCATTTCTCTTCTGAACATTGTAGAATAAGCATTGTGGCATAAATCACTAAAATTCATCAGTTCTGGCATATCATCAAAGAAGAAGAAAGACTTCTAATGGGGTGAGTGAATCTTTGCAAATTCAAAAGCTTCTTTGAAAAAACCTTCACATTTCCTGCTGCCATAGAAACCATCTTTTCAAGTGAATAGTAAATAAAAACAGGGCTCTCTGGCTTCATGTTTATATTATAATGTGGGTATTCTCTTTTAAATATGGAAAAGTATGCCTGATTTCTCTCTGAGGTGTCTGGTCTGTTGATCTTATTTTCATGTGTCTGGTTGTAGTCATTGGGAAAATGTAAGTGGGCCTTCCTGGGTTAAAAGATAAGAAATAGATGGAATTGAAAGGCACCAATATTCATTTTAATGCAGTCAGAGGTTTTGCATTCTCGAGAAGTGGATGAATCATGGAAAAGAATAAAAGAAAAAAAGTATTGCTAAAGTAGTGTCACAGATCTATGAGGAATCACTCACCAAACTCCTGTGATGTGAAGGTCACAGCTATTCTGAGATATCCCATCTGTTTATCACAATTCACTTAGTGAGGAGAGCTGAGCACTGCACTGGAGAAGAGGAGGGCTGCCTTCAAGGCTGTTTGCCTGTCACGTCTCCTTCCTTTGTGCCCCACACTCTGAAGCCTGGCTGGTCTAAGAGTCCAAGCCAAGGATGGACCAGGAGGTCTGGAAGCTCTTCCTACCATCAGCTACCCAACACTCGTGAGGCATTCTGGGAGTCTTAGGACTTGAAAACTTTCCTTACTAACTTTGGCTTAAGGCATAACTGATTTTGCACATTTAAAATGTACCCCAGGAAAGGATCTCTTTGAAAAATCTGCCAATTTACTTCTGATTTAGCTAAACATTCCTCTTGTATTCCCATAGACTTCTTGTCACTCAACGATTGTTGATGTGATCTATCTATATTTCTGTTTCACCTACTTTTTAAGGGCAGGGACAGGAGCTGATTCATTCTTTTTTTTTTCTTTTTTTATTTGGCCTATTCATTCTTAAACCTCAGTATCAGTCCAGTGCCCATTGTAGGTCCTTAATGTATAGCTTTCAAACAGAGCCCAAGTGAATTAAAAAACCATATTCTGTAACTGGGAGTGGATTTCTCCAGGGCAGGCACGATGTCTCATTCATCTTTGGAATAATAATGAAGACAAGAGCTTTATTGGGTACTTATCTGCGTTATCACTTCTATTTTTTTTAAAAGATTTTTAAAAAAGATTTATTTATGCGTACAAGCTGGGGTGCAGGCCAGAGGTGTGGGGTGGTGAGAGGATTCACCAGAGACAGAGTGGGGAGTAGAACAGGCAGATTGACTGAATATACTGCTGAGGGGAGCAGCAGGCGAGACAGGAGAGGTTCACTGCGCCATATGGGAATCTCCCAGGCCAGCTATCGAACTCGTGCTGCATTGGCTCTGGATAGATTCACAGTGCTGAGCCCAACCCACTGCGCCATCAGGGAGGCCCTGTTATCACTTCTAATCTCATTAATTCTATAAGACCCATTCTACTATTGTTTTTTCAGATAAGGAAACTGAATCAGATGTGTCATTTGCTTGAGTCTGTGTTACTAGGAAGTGATGAATTTGGAGTGTGAACAGAGACCCTCCAATTTCAGAGCCACGTTCAGGTTGTGGTGTCACCCTGCCCCCCAGGCCTAAGCACAGTTCCTTGTTTAGAGGAGATATTAATGAATGTTTGTTGAATAAATAAACCTCATAGAAACTCTAAATGTGTCTGGACTGCTTTTCAGAAGTAGTCAACGCCTAATTTTTCAAGGTTCTGCTGGTTGATGTTTAGACTGCTGTAGTAACTAGTCATGAGAGCTGCTTATAAATATTTTGGTTCTCCTTCCGGGTATATGGCAGAATTCACTTCCCTATTCCTCCTGGTGGTCATGGACATGAGATTTGCCTTAGTCATTGACTTGTGTGGGGAAGTGCTATGTGTCACTCACAGGCAGATGCTTTGAGAGCTGTTGTGTCCTTTAGCACATGCTCTTTCCCCTGCAGTGGTTAATGACGACATAAATATCAAGGTGATGCATTTCTCCTGGGTCCAGGGTGACCTCAATAGCAGATCCTCTAGATGATCATGTGTGGCATGAGGGAAAAATAAACATTTTGTTGTTAGCTGCTGGTATTTTGTTCTTAGCCACTTGCTTCTGATTGGCATTACCTCACCCATCCTGACTTGTTCAAATATCACATAACTGCTTTTCTCTCATTTCAGCCATCTAGACATCATTGGCAATGGTGAGATGTCAAGGTAGATAAGGTCTTCAGAAGATTCCTGGAAATTCAACAAATGTGGTATTTCTCTTGTCAGCCACCTTTAGACTTCAAGGGCACAGAGTTAACTTGACCGCTCTTGATGGCACCTGCTAGATATAACTCCTTTGGAGAGTGTTGTTGGTATGATTACTTTTCTGGATTTGGCAATGTCTTAGGTTTAGGTCCTCAGAAAGAGACCCAGATATGTGAATTCATGCGCAAGTGCTTTATTTAAGAAGGAGTTCCAGGGGAGACCAAGGAGGGAGTGGAGGAGCAGGACAAGAAAGGGGAGAAATCAAGACAGGGCATGGCCATAGGGGGAATCTTCAGCAAGATCCTGTAGGGTTCTGGAAGGAAATTGCATCTCAGTGCTTTCTCACCTGGAGCTGAGGACTTAGGCTTCTCTGCAATTTCCTTTAGCAGGTTTGGTTAATGCTTGCCCTGTGGGGGAGGGGGTAGGATGCAAATTCTCAGGAATTGACTCTGGTGGACCAAAAGCATCCCCCCAAAAGATAGACAGGTGATGGTTGTTGAAAGAACTAAGAAATTAAGGGGAGTGTGTGCACAGAAAATTAATTTGGGACCATTTCTTAGTTTCAGCCAATTTGAAACTATCTTTGCTTAAATATTTGTCAAGGAGAAATCAAAAACTGGCCTCCCATTTCTGTGTGACAATAAAAGACAGGGAGGCAGAGAGGTGCAAAATGACTTTCCTGTCATCAGAGAGGCAATTGTGATAAAAGATGAGGTTGGCACTTATGACTCCTGAGTCTAGTGTCAGAGAATTGTCCACCAGCTTTTGGCATGAGAGCTGAATATATCAAATTATAAGTGGGCTCCTCTTTAATGAAATCTGACATGCAGAAATCTAAATGGACCACAAAGACAAATAAGGGTATGCCTAGTCACATTACAAAAGCATTTACTGAATTGAAAGGGCAAATACCAGCTTTCCTGGAAACACTTTCCAAGATATCAAAAATAAGAATATTACTGTATATATTGTTAGAAAAAAAAGTTTACTAAAAGAGGTCAGAAGTTTTCTTTCTTTTTAGGTACTTAGGAATGACTTATGTGGAGGCATATTATTACCCTAGATAGGGTGTGATAGAAATGACCTTTCAAGGTCACTCAGATGTTATGATCACACTGCAACAAAATTGGAATTCCAAGTGTGATCAGAACTGTTTATATACAACACCAGGCAATACATGAGCATATGGAGGGAACGCAGACACTGACAAATGTATGGGTTGCATCGTTACATTTGTGTGACTTCTGTTCTATTCATCTGTCACGGGGAAAGAATGAAGGCTGTGATTATCTTTCTCATAGTCTGGCAAATGAATGTGTAAAAGTTGGAGAAAAGGCAGATATTGTATTTACCAGAAACTCATAAACTCCCAGAAGCTGTACGTAAATGTGTGAGAATCAATTTCTTAGTGCTTGAGAATGTTATCAACATTTCAGTTGTAACTGCAAATAATGTGAGATTTAAAAACAAATACCAAATGTGTTTCTGTTTAGAAATGCTTTAAACTTTGGTCTTTATCAATAAATCTAAATCTCTTCATTCCATAAAAAGTGTGACATTTTATTTTCAAAATACTGTCTTATTCTTTCTGGCACACGAGTCTTCTGTTCCCTCAATCCCTTCTATCACAAATAACCATACAAACAAGCAGAATCATCTCATACGTGTAGAGTTAGTTCATTGTGTCATGCTGGTCCCAACTCAAAAGTTGTTCGAACTCTGCAGAATCATTTTCGAGATATTTTGTTTTATTGTCTACTGATTCTACTTATGTATCTTTTTTTTTTATTTGAGAAGGGGGAGTAGAAGAAATAAAATACACCTTTTTAAAATAATTTTTTAATCTGTAAGGGAACTCAGCCATGCAATCATTTTTGTTTTTTTGCTTTTGTTTTTGTTTTGCAGCATTTAGATTGCTTTTATTTGTGGAGTCTTTCTGGGTGAATTCCAGGGTTCCTTCTGCAGTGGAATTGCACATCTTGCCTCTCAATGCAGAAGGGAATGTATAGTAGGATCCCTGGCAGGTACGAAAAGCAGGAAGCAGACCATTAAAACTGACAGGTACAGGTAGATGTGGGCATGATGGTTTAAAAGTATGTCCACCAGCTCTTTATAAGAGACAGAGCCTGATCTTCGTCTTCCACTGCACATAAACTACCCCCTTCCCCCACAGCCCCAAGTGTGGGCTAGTTTGGTGACTCACTGAAAAGAACAGAATAAGGCAGCAGTGATAATGACAGATCTCTCCAGAGTCCAGGTCATAAAAGGTCTCCTTGCTCTCTCTCTATCTCTCTCGTATTATTCCCTCTGGGGGATGCCTGCTGACATGTCATGAAGACACTCAAGCATCCCTATGGAGAGAAGTCCATTTCCCATAGCTCAGTGTTCTACTGTATCTTGGATGTGACCTCTCTCCTTGTGATCCATAATGGTGGCTGCTTGAGATCCAACTATTGGATGCATGTTCCAGGAAGGGGGCTGAGGGAAAGGGAGAAAACAGGCTTATCCCTCTGTTTAAGAATCCCACCCCCCCCACCCCCAACATCACTCACATCACATTACCTTACAGTTTATTCAAGTTAGCCTCATGGTGTTACTGAGTAAGAAGGATGCTATCTTCTCTGGGTGGCCATTTGCTCAAGTAAAAAATCAGAGGTTTATTTACCTAAGGAAGAACCACTGATGGGCTTCTGTACCACTTCTTGATATCTCCACATAGTCATCCATTCTCTGCCCTAAGTCTCATGCCCAAGAAAGATAAATCCCTCCTCCTTTGTAAGGTGACTCTATATACGCAGGTGCTCCCCCCTCTATAGCCATGCCAATTGAAAACAATTCTTGTTTTCAGAATTTTATTGAACGTGTTCATTTTTCTCAGTATCTCTGACAATGGACATTTTTCATGCATTGACCATTTATTACGTTTGATTTTTTTGAAGCTGACATTATTCCACTAGATTTATTCATTGTATTTACTAAATAGCATAAAATTACTGTTCTGCCTGCCTGATACCTTTTTGAATCTTTTAAAACCCTCTGTATTCTGGAGTATATAACACTCTAATTCTGTGTGTAGTTTAGTCCTTGTGGTGAATTTTAGGTTCCCATAATAAGTTGAAATTCAGAGCTTTTACCCAGGCAACCCCCTTTATTTGTACACCTCCTCCATCCCTGCTACTCTTTTTGTGGTCTGTTACTGCATTAAAACAGTCAGTGTACAAGACTTGGTCTACTCATCTGACTTTCCCAGGCTGTAGCGAAACATCTTCCCTTGAGGGCCATGACTTGCAATGCTTGGCATACAGTAGGTGCTCAAGACCTGCTCTTAGTAGAACTGAATGAGGCCCAGCTGGTTTTTCATGTCCACACTCACCTCCCTCTGGAACTCATCACCTCTGTACTATCTTGAATGTTCTCCCAGCAGAGAGAGGGACCGAGTATGCAGGGCATTATGGCTTCCATTTGACCCAGGGACAATCTGAATATTGAGGAGACCAAATTAGCCCCATCTTGTCAGGTTCTTCCCTCTCTTTGTGCTGCAGATGAAAGTATAAGAAGTGAAAACTGGAACTCTCTTAACCTTTTCAAGTCTTCAATGATTTTCTAGACCGATAAGACTAAATTGGTATTGGATCTCCACTCAGGAGCGGACCTGGCGGTTGTTTATGGCTGCATGCGTCTTGCTCATGGCTGATTTTCTTCTCTTCTCTTCAGTGGAGGAAATTAAAACATTGATGGTCAGATTAGGGGGTTCTAAGCCTCTGCCCCTTGCCTGCTGCTGCAGATGCGAGAATTAGGCTTATCTACCAGTTCAGATGAGGTGGTCGATAATTTGAACACTTGAAAAAATAACTGAGGCAATAAGATCTTTAAACTAAAGGGTTTATGAACTTTTTTTTTTTAAGTAAACACACAAAAATCCGGCCTGCAGGTTTTCCTGCCTGCAGGTTTCTCAGCCTCAGAACAGAGGTCACCAACCTGAAACTAGAGGGCACTGTCCAAATCACCAATGTCTCAGGGCTGCCTTCCTGGCTGAATGCCCCTGTTAGTCCTTCCTTTGAATTAAAACATTGGTTTAAAATGAAGCTGCACTCCCACCTCAGTGTGTTATTGTAAGGATTTTTAGATTAGCCAAATACCTAGCACAAAGGTCACAATAAGAAGACACACAATTAAATCATATAAAAATAAGTTTAAATTATTCTGGAAAAATCAATGGAGCTCTATGTTAACCAGTGACATCCTGCTACCTACTGATATTAACATGACTTTTATCCGGATGTTAGGCTAAGTTGGGGGCAGGGGAGCTAGTCCACGGGTCTGGTGAATCTTTAAGGGGAAAGGAGGGCGGTGTTGATACAGGGGCCAGTGAATGTGCCCAAGGCCCATTTTCATTGAGTCATGCAAGAGAAAGTGTCTTTTATATAAACTGTCCAGACCAACAACCAGAAAGGCCACTGGTTGATTTCCCCAAAAAGACAAAAAAGGGAGATCAGTGGGAGGAGAGGTCCTTAAAACTCATCTAACTTACTTTTCTGTGTTGCCAGGACTTCAAAGCATCCTTACCAAGGGCTAGCAGTTAGTCCACATTTATTGGGTTCCTTAATCTTGGGAGAATGAGAATTGGAAGGCCACATAGAAAATGTAAGTCATCCAGGCTCATTTAGTTTAGTGATGGGCATCATTATGAAATATCCTTTTTTTCTGTAGCTGCTCCTCTGTTACTAATCCTCTTGTGGGGTGGCTTTTAAGATTTAGTGGAAATAAAGCTTCTTTTTTTTTTAATTTTCATGCTCTGTTAAAGAATATCCTTTACAGGATATGTTTTATCCGACTCTCATAACAATGTGATTTTTTCTTCAAAAACCAGGGGCACAGAAGTGGTTTTGTGTAGTTATACACGAATATGAGGGTGACAGTGGGCCATGAGATGAAGCCTGAATAAGACTATTAAAAAATACCAGTGAGGTGCTGGAATTTTTCTCTCCATCTCTTAATCTGTCTTTCAGTGTCTCCACCCTCTCTCCGTCCTGTGTGTCTAGAAGGAAGGGGGGATTTCTAGATATCACATGCTCACTTCTCCTGTGTCTCTTTCATTTTACTAAAACATTAGGTTCAGAATAGTACCGTAATTTCTTTAGTTTGCTTAATGAAGATGAGATAGTTGCTTATGTAGAGTTTATATGAATTTTTATACTCCCTAATGTAAACATTGTGACTTTTTATTTAAAAAGCTGGCCAGGTCTAGCCCAAGAAATGTCCAGAGCCTGTTCTGTTTCTTGCACAGTTCTCAAAAGGTTCACTTTAAGCCACACTTTCTGAGATACTGACAAGGTCTGTGATGAAATCATACTCAATAAAACTGAAGGAATAGGGGAAATCTTTAGGCTGGAAAGAAAATGGCTAAAGTGAAAATGTATTTTTGGTCATGAGATAATTAAACTCTTGCCTTGTGAAGGGGAAGACTTGTCCAGAACTTGGCCTGATGTCTAGGTGGTCTGGGCAGGGAGATCTGCGTTCTTTATAAGGAGGAACATCTCCATCAGGCGTGCCAGGTGAAGTAGTAAGTTCTCTGTTATGTGGAGTATTCAAGCAAAGGCTGGATAATCACTTGAAAGAATGTTGTAGGTGAGATCAGGTTAAGTATCCTGTGTGCTTCCATCTTAGATGTGGCGTCCCCCAGAGTTTACCTTCAAAAGGGCAATAAATCTTTTCTGTTTGAATCCTTGCATAGGAAATAAAACAAATCTCATGTTGGGAAAGATATATACACTTAAAAATACTTTAAATACTTTAATTGCTACTTCTTTGAATGCATTGTGGATTTAAATATCAGAATCAGTAAAAGATAAAGCAAAGGAACGAAAAAGACTTTAGAAATGGTTTCTGGATATCTGACTTTGCAATGAAAAATATTGGTCTTGTCATACATGATTACAAAAAAGGATGATAGAGTAAGAAGTTGCATTAGGGCAGTGGTTTTCATCTGGGGATGATTTTGTCTCCCAGGGGGCATTTGGAAATTTCTGGAGATATTTTTGATTGTCATGACTGGGAAGGTGGTACATGCTGCTGGCCCCCAGCGGGTAGAGGCAGGGGCTTCTAAGCACCCTCTCTGGCACAGGACAGGTCCCCACAATAAAGAGCCATCCAGTCTAAACTTCATTATACTATACCTGAGCAGCCTTGCTTTATGGAAATAGTGAATAAAGCTACAAGATTAATAAAAATTATCTGAGTGACAACATCATATGGATTCTTAAAATGTTCATTCTCCAACTTTATGGGAGTGAAGCGGAAGCATTTTGAAGAAACTGTTTTAAGTCACATTAATGACTTAAAAATGTTATAGTGACAACAGACATTCTGTCATCAGCAATGCATGTGAACAGTATCATGAAGGCTGTTTCATAAAATGTGTGAGTGAAGAAAGCAATATTCCTTAAAATAATAAAAATAAAGCAATATTTCTAGATCAAGGTGCTATCATTTACAATATGATTTTAAATACTTGTAGCTAGCCATAAAACAAATCTCATAATCATTTAGCAGTTAAATCTATTATAATAGGGCAGAAACAAGCATTTGATCTTTTCATTGGGGAAATGGTTGCAAGTCTGATATTCAGGTTAGCTTTGATTTTGGTTGTATACAGAAAAATGTAACTTCATGGTCTCAAACTCTTTGTGTATGTCTGTGTGTGTGTGTGTGTGTGTGTGTGTGTGTGTGTGGTCATCGAGTATATTTTTCTGGTCATGATATGAAACTCCTTCACTCTTATTAATCTGGAAATAACTTCCAAAGGTAAGCAATCATTTCTACTTTTATTTGCTTAAAAAATTTTGCACTAAAATTCAGTACATTCTGAGTTTTTACAGATGCATACATCATGTAATTATTACCACAATCAAAATGTAAAACAGTTCTAACATTCTCCAAATTTTCTCATATGCCACTTTATTCTCCTACCTTTCCTTCTTTAAAAAATTTGATCTTACTCACTTTATTTTTTTAAAAAAAATTAAGATTTATTTATGCAAATAAGAGCTGGGGTGTAGGCCAGAGGTAGGTGTGTGAGGGGTGAGAGGATTACCAGAGACAGATTAGGGAGCAGAACAGGCAGACTGACTGAAATACACTGCTGAGGAGAGCAGCAGTTGAGACGAGAGGTCTGCTGCACCATGTGGGAAGCTGTCTGGCTGGGGATTGAACTTGTGCTGCAGTGGCTGTGGATAGCTTCATAGTACTGAGACTTAACCCCTTGCACTACCAGGGAGACCCTCTTACTCACTTTATATATAGAATGTTATTTTAAAGATAAGCTCCCAGCTTCCATACAACCCAGCAAACCACTTCTGGGAATCTACCCCAAAGACACAAAAACAGTAATCCAAAAGGACACATGCATTCCTATGTTTATTGTAGCACTGCTTATAATAGCTAAGGTATGGAAACAACACAGATGCCCGAAAATAGATAACTTGATCACGAAGATGTGGTACATATACACAATGGAATACTCTAGCAATCAAGAAAGATAAACTCACACAATTCTCAGCAACATGGATGGAGCTAGAAGGGATCATGCTCAGTGAAATAAGCCAGAAGGAAAAAGAAAAATATCGAATAGTTTCACTTATGGGAGCAATATAGGGGAACCAAACAAAAGATCTGGAGGAGAAAATAACAACAACAAAACAAAAACAAAAACTAGCGGACCACCAGAAATGAGAGACATTCAGTGAGGGAGGGGGAGGATAAGTGTTCAAAACGGGTACGAAAGAGCACAAGGGGCTACGGTGATGGTTCACGGGTGAATTGGTGGTGGGTAACCCATGGGGAATACACATAATGTAAAAGATAAAAATTATATATATAAATATAAATATATATTATAAATAAATATATATATATATATAAATAAAATAAAGATAAGCTTCTAGCAGTGTCTAAATAAGGCCCATTCATGGCTTCCTGGGCACAGAGCTCTGTGTCCACCAACTCTGCCTCCCTTTGGCCCCCAACCAGGGCTGTAGGGTTTTTCCTGGCAAACTAGTGCTCTGCAGAACAGGCAATGCTGCTGACTAAATTCCTTCACTGGACAAGTATTTGGTGAGACCTTACAGTGTGCCAACTAGTAGCTGGGAGAGAAGGATGAACCAGAGAGAGTGGGTCCTTGGTCTTAGTGATGGCTAATAGACATCAGTCAAACACATGGCTAAATAAAATGTGAAACTGAAGCTTCTGTATGTATTGTATGTATTGGAAAGGAAAATTACATGTTGCTTTGGGAGGAGGAATCAGACTGAGGTAAGAGCGATGTTGTCTCTGATGGAATTGTGCCTGCTCATCATATATGTTCCAGGTAGAGGAAACCCCAGGTGGAAGGTACAGTCATGAGAAAGCTTGTGTGGTTGGATGGACACAGAGTTTTTGGAGATGTAGTGAGGGCTAGACTGAACGGGGCTGTGTGTCATTAATAGAATGGGAAGAAATTGAACTTCATCTCAAGATTTTAGGTCATCTTTCCTATATAGGAGAGTGACATGGTCAGGTCGCTCTCTCACTTACATTGGCTGCTGTTTGCCGAATGGTTTGGCGTGTGGGACGGGTAGATATGGGTGTGAAAGGAATAATGAAAATATTTTCAGCAACACAGGCAGGAGGTAATGGTGGCTGGGCCAGGAAGGTGATGGTGAAAGTAAAGACAAGTTAATACACTGAAGTTTCAGAAGGAGGTAAATGAATGCTGGCCTATGGTTGGACACGGGGCTTTGGATATACACGCTGGACTTGCATGGCCTGGAGGGAGAAGCCAGGAAGGGAAATCAAGAAGGAAGAGACAAGCCTGGATCTATGGTCAGAGACTGCAGTATGGACTAAAGGGGGGACTTGGGTCAGGGAAATGGGCTGGAAAGACATCACAGTAATCCATATTCTCGTATAGAGAGTAGGATCTTAGGTCTGTGGCAATAGGGGTGGAGAGAAAGGGGTGAGTTGGGAATCTACTGGGTTTGGTGAGAGAACAGATGAAAAGGACAGGAGATTATGTTTTCATTATGAACCAATGGGAGGTGGTGATGGTGTTAACTCTAAATGCAGGCTCTAGATGAAAGGTGGTTTGTGATGAAAATAATTACTGTTTTGTACACATTGTTTGTGTTCCTGGAGGCTCTCTGTGGGATTCCAGAGAGCAATCAGGATGATGTGGTCCATCATGTTAATGGTGACTCTCTGGCCGATTGTCACTGCCCAGGTCCATATTACATTGTACTCCAGGGGTTTACTTTTGAGTCTCTTTAAATCAAAGATATTCCCAGGGACAGGAGCTAGGCCATCTTTTTCCTTCTCCGTGTTGTGAAGCAGTGTCCTTACACTCTATTTTTTACTTCAACCATAGTAAGAAATAAATTTGCATCATGCATGAATGCACATCCAAAACATAAAAAAAAATCTTTACAAAATGCTCTGCAGTGTCCTTTTATCTTTCCTTCCACTGCATTCCCCTTCCCTCTCTACTTCCCTTTCTATTCTAGTGTTATTTAAAAAGTCACCTCTTCTTATGTGTTTAGGAACCAATAAACTGAAGCCTGCAGTGTGTAAACCACTACTGCCAAACACAGGGTGTAATAGAGATCCTGGAATCTGTAGTCAGACAAACTTGGGTTTATATTCAGTGAATGGCCATATAGCTTTGGGCAAATATTTTAAACTATCTGAGTTCAATTTTCTCATCTGTAAGATGGAAATAAATGCCTGAGTCATGGTGAAGGTCAAGTAAGAGAGTGAATGTATATAGATGAACGAGTTGCATTAGTTTGTCTTGATGCTGTAACAAATTATGGCAATATTAATGTATTTTTAAAAAAAGATTTATTTATTTATGCACACAAGCTGGGGTACAGGCCAGAGGCGTGGGGCGGCAAGAGGGTTCACCAGAGATAGAATGGGGAGCAGAACAGGCAGATCAACGGAAATACACTGCTGAGGGGAGCAGTGGGCGAGGCGGGAGAGGTCTGCTGCGCCATGTGGAAATCTCCCTGGCTGGGTATCAAACTTGCGTTGCTGCTGCTGACAGCTCGGCAATATTAATGTATTAAAACAACTAAGATTTATAATCTTAGAGTCTGGCCGCCAGAAATCCAAAATGGGTTTTACTGGGCTAAAATCAAGTTATCAAGAGGGTTATATTTCTTCTATGATACGGTCATTTCCCTACCCTCTTTGCTTCCTAGAAGCTGCCTGAATTCCTTGGCTTGTGGCCTCTTCCTCCATGTTCAAGGCCAGAAACAGTATTTTCAATATTCTCTCACACTCTGATAGTCTGCTTCCTTTTTTCCACATTTAATGGACCTGGTATACATTGGGCTCACTCAGCTATTCTAGGATAATCTCTTATTTTAACGTGCTGATTAGCAACTTTAGTTCCATCTGCTACCCAAATTCTCCTTTGCAACTTAATAAAATATACTCACAGGCTCCGGATATTAGGAAGGATATGGGTATCTTTAGGGATTGCTACTGTGCTTATGATCATAGTACAGCAGCTAGAATCTCATGGATATTCAATAATGAGTTGATGACATTAATGTTCTGCTTTGATTCTGATGTTCTATGAAATTAAAACAACATATCAATCAATGCAACACAACACAACACAGAACAACAACAACAAAACATTTAAATACATATTTAATTTTAAGCCAGATTCCCTTTTGCCTTTGGGAATCTGGTGGTTAAACCTAAGTACAGGACTTTACATTTGACTATATTATATAGTTTTGAACCCAGGCATACCACTGAAACATCTTTTTAAAATTCTTTGTTTCAGTTGAGAATTTGATTAGCATTCTTTTAGTGCCAATGTTCAAGTCAACAATAGAATTTAGAGTAGGCCAGGCCTCAGGCGAGAGTCTATGAAGTTCTGCTAGAGGTTTTCTATACTCTGAAACTGATCATTAATCAATATATTCATGTGGCCTGAGAGTGGAGGAGAGAGAGATGCAAGAGAAGATAGGAGAATGAGTAAGAATAAGTTATATTTCAGAGACTATAATATCAAACAGGTGCTTTCTCTGGGGATGAATGAAGTGGAGTTATAATAAGGCCACATTTCAATACATATTAGATATTTTTATTCTGGATATTTTCAGCCTTTCTCCTAGACTACACGTGGAGCTATTGTACAAGGCTCTTGCTGTTTCATACTGGAAACTTTTCCTTTCCTGCTGGTGAAATTAAAGAGCTAAATCCCTGGACACTTAGCTAGGCTGCAAGCCTGGAGTCAAGGCAGCTTCTAATTCTTTGGCCCCTTGAGAGCAAGACATTTGGGTGGAGAGTCAGCCACAGCATGCACACGCACATGTATACACACACACACACTCATGTGTGCGTGCGCATACACACACACACACACAATCCAGGAGCTCTTGAAGCATCTTGAGCAGCATGGAGGGGGTGATCTGGGGCCAGTAGAGGGTATAAAGGGAGACAAAGCACTGCAAAGTCAGCTGAAAGGAGATAAGGACATCACCACTTAACCTAATGTTTGGCCCATATGACATAAAACATGAGGAATTTTCAAGCATCTCAATGATGGATTGATTCTTCCCAACTCCATTTGTCTTCTCACACTCATGAAGAATCAGTTTTCTGTTTTCCTGATACTTTCATGCCATGCATGAATCATGGTATTGCTAGTTGATAATCTGATATATTGATGTAGGTTAGGGCTGTTCTAGAATATGAGGTCAATTGTTTCTGAAACCCTGAGCAAAGGGCTTGTTGAGCACATTTCTGTAACTCAGTGGGTCCTCCAGAGCAGACCCTCAGTAAATTTTTGTTGAATTTAAGAGATAATAGATTCAAATGGTCTTTCAACAGACTGTCATATGAAATATGAACCTATCTTCTTGACTCCTGGTTATTATGCAAACAGTTTTGTGGCAATGAATTGTGCCTATTTTGTCAGGATAAGACTGTATAGTGGTAAGAGAATACGCTTTGGAATTAGACCCATGATTGCTTTCCATGTGACTTTGAGACAGCTATTTAAATTATCCAAGTCTCAGTTTTTTCATCTGTACAATGGAAATAACAATATAACCTATCTTACAGAATTACTGGGAGAAGTACTCACGATCGTATTGTCAAGCACCTGACATAGTGCCTGGCATGTAGAGGAGTGTTAATAATCTGTGATTGTTTTCATAATTAACATGGCTTTGGGGGAGATTTAGGGAAATGCTGATTAATCTTGCTGAGTTGCTTCTGCTATTTGATCTAGGAGGGTTGTTGCTACTGTTGAGATATAATGGGTTGTCATGTATAATTATCACTCACTCTGTCTGTGGTCCTCTGTGGCATCTTTTCTTGTTCAGGATGCTTGAGCTTTTTGGCTACTAGAGTTAATAGAGGATGAGCCAGAAGGGGGACCCTTGAGAGTCCAGCCCTGTTGCCTGAAGGTAATATCCTTTAATTTTTTTTTAAATTTTATTGGTTTGCCACTAGTTGACTAGCTATAGGAATGTGAACCCACACAGTGCATTGGAGTTCATATGGGATATTAATATGAAGCCATACAGTGTGATGGGGTTCATATAGGAGTATGAAGCCACACATCAGAGTGGGGTTCAGATAGGAATATATTTATGAACCCATTCAGTGCAGTGGGGTTCAGATAGGGGGGACCCACACATCAGGGTGATGTTAATATAGGAACATGAATTCACACAGCCCAGTGGGGTTCATGTAGGGATATGAACCCACACAGTACTCACATCTCCGTAGCATTACACATAATGGTTGGTTTATTTGCACACTGTTGGAACATTTATCTTGATGTCTCCAGTTACTAGTGGAATCCCTGGCGCATCATTGGCGCTGTTTGACTTTTTCTACCTTGCCTGAGTCAGGTCACTTTTGGCTGCAGATTATGGAACAATCAATTAACATTGACTTGATTTATGGAGATGTTCGTTGTTAACTTACAAAGTAGTTCAAAAGTGGGAAGTTCAGAGATTTTTTATGACTCAGCAATTTTAGCCAAGATCTATATTCTTTATATCTTTGGGTTCTGCCATTTTGTATTGGCTTTTCTTTTACCTTATGACTGCTGCATTACTGCTCTGACCCCAGGGCAGCATGTGCTCATGACATTGACATAGAAGAGAGATGCCAAAGATGTCTTCTTAACCTGAAGTAAGAGCCTTCCATGCACTTCTCCTTATGAATTACTAGCCAGAACCATGCTGACCCCAAAATCAATCTCTGGCAAAAAGAAATGGATTCTACCTTGACATAAAATGTCCATGATTTTCATGATCATGATGCCCTAGGATGTGGAGAGGGGAGGTTGCTTACTTTTCTGTGATCAAGGACTCTTTGTCCATAAGCAGGAAGATGGAGAAAAATATCTAGCAGGTTGACTGGGAGCAAAGTCTGCCATATGTCCTATTTTATTCCCCTCCAAGTTTTCACCAGTCTGCCTTCTCCTTGGGTTCCTAGTCCATGCCAGTGCTTCTGACCTTTGTTTTATTTTAGAGATCAAAATCCCACCAGACTGGTACTTGTAAGGGGTAAAAAATAACTCCCTGCCACATTTTCTTTGTTTCGTTTGCATGTTCTATCTCCCTGACTGCTGCATGAAGTCTTTTAAGGATAAAGACTCTATTGCATTCTTTCTCTTGACTAATTGCTCTGGCTAGGACTTCCAGTATTATATTGAAAAGTAATGGTGATAGTGGACATCCTTGCCTTGTTCCTGATCTTAGGGGAAAGGCCTTCAGCTTCTCACCATTGAGGATAATATTGGCCGTGGGTTTGTCGTATATAGCTTTTATTATGTTGAGGTATGTTCCTTCTATCCCAAGGATTTCAAGGGCTTTTATCATAAATGGGTGTTGCACTTTGTCAAATGCTTTCTCAGTGTCTATTGATATGATCATATGGTCTTTATTTTTCTTTTTGTTGATGTGTTGGATTACATTGATTGATTTTCGGATGTTGAACCATCCTTGTGTCCCTGGAATAA